>JABMCL010000438.1:2392500-2412500 GCA_018857735.1 Alviniconcha marisindica | reverse complement strand
GTTTCAGCTTGCTACAAAGCATTGCCAGTGAGTTGGTTGTCATTGAATAAAATGTTTGGAATGACTGAACATAGCCTAACTGTAAGTCTCTTGTTGCGAGTTAGTCAGCAGAACTGTGACACTAAAAACATGCCGGTGTTGTGGATGCAAGCAAGGAGGTGGACAGCCATGGATATCCGTTATGTTCAGTCCATGAAGTATACTTCACACCGTGCGGGCTTGAATCAGACGCCATACAAAGCCAAGTTTTGCACGGATCCTAGAACTGGACTCCCATTCGCCACTCTGCCGGGCGAGGCGATTAAACGCCTGGAAACAGTGACCTTTTGTCTCTCTTCATTGCAAACGCCAGGAAACAGTGACCTTTTGTCTCTCTTCATTGCAAACGCCTGGAAACAGTGACCTTTTGTCTCTCTTCATTGCAGAAGAGACGGTGCAGCAATCTCCCAGACAATCAAGAAACCACAGAACGCAGTAGAGGGTTCAGGATGGAACATCGAGGTTAGAGGAACACTTGGGCCTTCCAGGTCCAGCTGCCTTTGAAGCAGGATTCAGGTCGCCATCTGAGGTCGCAGTACCAGAGGCTGACAATGAAGAATTTGTGGAGCGACGTGAAATACATCCCAATCTCCAGAACATCTCATCAACCCCGCCGACGCCTCCTGAATGAAGTCAGGGACCACCGTCTGGACCAGAGAGTATTATAAGCCATTTCTCATCCACGCGCAGACGCCAGGAAAACATCATCTGAAACCGGTTGAGCGAATGGTGAAGTGCTTACGGATCGAACTCAAAGAAGCAGACAAAGGGATACTGTTGCAGTCCCTAGCCCCCTCTCTTGACCGCGGACGAGGAAGTCCGCGGAACATTATAGGCGTTGTGATGAATCGAGATTTACAGTCAACGTACACGCTCGCGAAGAAAAAGAAGAAGAAGAAGAACGAACGAACGGTTTATTGAACTAGGCCGTCTGCTCACGAAGAAGAAGAAGAAGAAGCAAGAAGAGAAGCAGGAGGAAGAGGAGGAGCCAACAACAACAACAAGGAGGAGGAAGGAAAGAAAGAAAGAACATTTTAGGCATTGTGATGGATCGAGATGAACAGTCAACGTACACGCTTGTGAAGAAAAAAAGAACATTTTAGGCGTTGTGATGAATCGAGATGAACAGTCAACGTACACGCTAGCGACCAAAAATAAAAAAATAAAAAATAAAATAAAAAGCGTCCTGAAAGGCAAGTACGCAAGAAACCAGTTTTATCTATGCCCAGAGATGCCGTCGATGGAAGCGGATACCGATAGTGATACAGAGAAGCCTGTGGCTTTTAGATACGTTGTAATTAAGACGTCTCTGTGTGGTGAACAGGGTTACACTGTAACTGCAACTGCACCGGGCAGAAAAAGTGCCAGACGAAAAGGTGTTTGTACTTTAAAGCTCAGATCCAAATGCTGGCAGACACGCTTGAAATGTTGCAATTGTTGATTGTCTCTTGCGGATCCGAGACATTTTACTCACAGTCTTTGTACACATTTTTCCAAGCCGCCTTTCAGATTGTCTGATATTAAAACGCCCGTCTCCGCCGTGTAGCTGTAATTCACCTCCCACCTCTTGCCAACAACAAACAAACAAAAACAAAACACCCCGCCCCCCCTCCCCCACAAAAAAACAAAAACAAGAAACTTAAAAAGAAGAAGAAGAAGAACATACCCTTTACACTACACCAGTCAGTAAGCGTATTTCGCCGAGTTACCTTTAATTCATTACACGTAATGACATGAAGTTTTAGTCATTACGAGTAACCGCTGATTGAAACAGCCATTTCACAGAATGACTAAAAACTTCACACACACACACACACACACACACACACGCACACACACACGCCCCCCCCCCCCCCCCACACACACACAAGTGCCCCCCACCACCACCACACACACATTCGAAGTATATATATATGCAGGTAGTATTAGTATTTGTACGGAATTGGCATACACTGTATACTACATGTATACAACCAAAACACAAACTGTGTGTGTGGGATGAATATATTTTTTATGTAATCCCTTGTTTGAAACAAGAAGACACAGAGTAACAAGAGCAGCAAAATAAATTAGAAAAATGTCGGTTAAAAAACAAGCAATATCTTGGTTGAAAATACTCAGTAACCTCTTGTTTGAAATAAGAAATCATAGAGTAGCAACAACAACGTGAAAGTACTGTGTGTGTGTGTGTGTGTGTGTGTGTGTGTGTGTGTGTGTGTGTGTGTGTGTGTGTGTGTGAGTGTGTGTGTGTGTGTGTATGTTTTTTTTGTTGTTTTTTTGCATTTTCTTTTCTCTTTTGAGTATCCCAGACTTTAGATACCAAGTCTCTGTCCCCTTTCAGCTACAGTTGTTGAAGTGTCAGCTTAAACCAATATACTGGTTTCAGCAGGAGAAAGAAGGAGAAGAAGAAGAAAGAAAAAAGGGACTGGGGAATTGGGGGAGGAAGGGGGGGGGGGGGGGGGGGCAGGGCGGGATTGGAATGGGGGGAGGGGAAGAAAAGTACTTCTTCTTTTAAAACCGATTGCTGGTTACGTTGCCGTCATTCAGTTGCCTGTCATTAAGGCAGCGGTAGAAGACCACACAGGGCCAGCCTTCAGACGTAGGCAGGCCGCAACATCAGACATCTGTCGACTGATTTGGCCTGGACCTCCTTATTCACCTAGTGAATATTCATGGTTTCACATGCACGCATAGTGAGTATTCATGGTTTCACACAGTTTCAGATTTTATCAGGCCTCTTTAAAATAAAAGGGAGGAGGTTGGGGGGGGGGGGGGGGGGGGGGAGGGAGGAGAGAGAGAGAGAGAGGACACACACACACACACACACACACACACACACACACACACACACACACACACACACACACACAGAGTCAAGAGTTTCATCTGTTTTGTCGAGTACTGTGATGAAGTGTCTCTCTCTTGTTTCCGTGATATAACTGTCGCGTGAACTTTACGGTCCTTTCCCCATCAAGTAGTGCTGAGAGCGTCAGACCGGGGTCCACCCATTGTAGGGCTAAGATCTTGTGAAGCAAAACAGTCATTCATTCATTCATTCATTTTCTCTCTCTCTCACTCTTTCTGTTTGTGATGTTTGTCTGTTCATCCTACTGTTTGTCGTGATTAAAAGTATAATTACAAATTTGCGAGGGAATTGTTAAAATGTAATATAGCCCCAATGGAGTCAAATATATTACATGCATGATGAAAGAAGGCGGCTGCATTAAAAAATTTACGGTAACTGACGCAGCACAATAGAAATCGTGGAGTGCGGCGGATGCTCAGTACCTTTTATTAATTTTCTGCTTCCTCTCGGAAAGAGAAACAAATATATACATGTCATTTTTTTTAACTGAGATTATATTGTGATTAACGTCAGAAAGATTTTTTCTTTCTTTTTCTCTCCTCTTTTTTCTTCTTCTTTCTCTCCTATACTTTCTCCCTGTCTTACCAAAAGGAACACATAACTACGGGGTTTCTTCTTCTACCGTTACAGCATTCTAGTCGATAGTAATGAGTTATAATTTACAACGAAGAAAGCTGTAAATAGCACACACTGCGTTTAGAATATTGATCGAGGCCAGAAAAAAAATCAAACTATAAAAACAAATATGTATTTTCTTTTTGTACGATTTTCTGCTTCAGAGAGAGAGAGAGAGAGAGAGAGAGAGAGACAAATGTAAGTACGTTGCCATTTTTCTGACTTAGCTGTTTGATTTTTATGAGTTTCTGCTATTGTTTTATCTGGTTTTCTGCGTCTCGTGAGTGGGCGGGAGAAGCTGTTGATTTTTATGAGTTTCTGCTATTGTTTTATCTGGTTTTCTGCGTCTCGTGAGTGGGCGGGAGAAGCTGTTTGATTTTTATGATTTTCTGCTATTGTTTTGTGTGGTTTTCTGCGTCTCGTGAGTGGGCGGGAGAAGCTGTTGATTTTTATGATTTTCTGCTGTTGTTTTGTGTGGTTTTCTGCGTCTCGTGAGTGGGCGGGAGAAGCTGTTTGATTTTTATGATTTTCTGCTATTGTTTTATATGGTTTTCTGCCTCTCTTGAGTGGATGGGAGAAGCTGTTTGATTTTTATGAGTTTCTGTTATTGTTATGTGTGGTTTTCTGCGTCTCTTGAGTGGGAGAGAGCGGGAGAGGGAGGGAAGAGGTGTGGGTGGGTGGGGCGGGGAGGGTGGGGGGGGGGGGGGGGGGGGGGGGGGTGTCTAGGGGACAACCGCGTGCACGGTCTTCACTCAGACTGCATTTCCGTGTTGTCTTTTCATTGTTGTATGTCGATTTATCTTCGTCCTTTTCTGCCCCTCTCTTCTCTCTTTTTCTAATGTCATTTCTGCCTTTTTCTTTTTCTGGCCTGTCTCTTCGTGATTTTTTCTTTCTCGCTTTCACCTAACAGTTATCACTTGAACTCTGTGTGTGTGTGTGTGTGTGTGTGTGTGTGGTGTGTGTGTGTGTGTGTGTGTGTGTGTGTGTGTGTGTGTGTGTGATTTTAACCGAACATTTGTGGGGGAGGGGACGGTTGTCGTTTGTCTTATTTAGCAAACAAATCAGGATTGCCAGATTATGCCTTGGTCCCACGCCCAAACTGAGAAATCCGATATGCATAGATACACAACCGTGGACCTGACATGCACGCTGCCGGTAACTAGTTCAGAAGTTTAGTAAAAAGGGGTAAAAATAAAAGTTAAATTGATCGGAACAATGGTTTATGAAGATCTAATTTCCTAAATGCGAACTACAGTCAAATTGAATGCCAAATGATTTAGATACATATACATTTTGCCAGCATTTCTTCCCCCCCCTTCTCTTACATGCATAGCAAAATATTTTTACGTGAGGAATTATCTGAGATTTGTTTTTTTTGTTTTTTGTTTTTTTGTTTAATTTAAAAAAAAAATCGGCAGTCTATCTCAAACGGACTATAGTTTAAACGGATACTGTATTTTTTAGTTCTGTTCGTGTTGTAACCACTTTTTTAAAGTATGATTTTAAAAATCTGACTACATACCAGTTTTAGCATGTACACATTTTCAGCATTTTTATTGCATGATGACAAAATATGTGTCGCCCTCATATAACCGTACTGGGCGTAAAACACCAAGTGTGTTACTATATTTAACTCTCCGTGTCTGCACGTGCAATGATGCATGCTGTTGTTTTTACAATGTCATCATATTCAGTGCTATTTCCAACAAGTTCAATCGCCCTGATATAACCGCACTGGTTGACTGGGCGTAGGACACCAACTTACTTACTAACAAGTTCAGTGTTGCTTTACGTCCACAGAGACCATTATTAAGGACTATTAGGGACGGGCCCAAGTCCTGAAGTGTGATTTCCAACAGGTCCTGAAGTGTGATTTTTAGTCGCTGTTACACGCTCGTCTGATAGACGATCCTCAAATAATAACGACAGCTGTTTCAGTAGTTTTTAGCCCCGCTCCTCATCCTAGTCTCGAAAGGCCGTTCTTGGGATCAATCGAGTCGGTTGACCGCTGGGAATGGTGCTAGCTGGACTTAACCGTCCACGTCCGTCTTCCCCAGAGTTTCGATCAGACAAGATTGAACCATATAACACCCGGACTGATGGTTAATGCAAGGACCTTGTTCTGGCGAGGTCCTGGTGGTGTTAACGCCCGCTTGTGTGAGCGCGTACTCCCTTTGCCAGCAGCGAGTAACTAACGCGGATCTCTCTGTACGGCGTCACAGGGTGGGAGGCACGAAAGCACGCTTCCGTGCTACCGTGCTCGGGTTGTCAGGTTTAGAAAATGAACAGAAAATTCATGAAAAATGAACAGAAAAATCGTGAAAAATGAACAGAAAATTCGTGAAAAATGAACGACAAATTCAAGGGGAGTTAGGAGGTGTTTTAGCATCACAGGGTGGGAGGCACGAAAGCATGCTTCCGTGCTACCGTGCTCGGGTTGTCAGGTTGTCAGGTTTAGAAAATGAACAGATAATTCATGAAAAATGAACAGAAAATTCGTGAAAAATTAACAGAAAATTCGTGAAAAATGAACGCCAAACTCAAGGGGAGTTAGGAGGTGTTTCGCCGTTGCGCCTTTCAATGAAATAACCGCCGAAGAGTCGACTTCGTGTGCGTAATGTAAATCGTCTTGGATCTATCTCCAGTTCAAAGAAGTTCAGGAAGAACGGAAAAAAGTGTACGGCCGAGATGGCACCACTGCAACTTTGAAGGTGGGTTTCCTCGTCCGGCCGGCCTGGCCAGCCACAAAACATGTTTTGTCATGCAGCAGGAAGAAGTTAGCAGTTGTATCGTGTAAACGTCCTGTCTCAGGGTAACCTCTGTCAGGACAGAGACACTACACTACACTTGCTGTGGTATCTCTGGTCAGGACGATCAGCAGGATGAAGATGTCGAAACAAAACCGTAAAAATCAAGAATTCTGCTGTAAAATGTTCCCCTGAGTTTACATTCTGTTCGTCAGTCTGGACTTTTAGCTTACTAGGGTCAAAAGACAAAATTACTAATTATGTGCACATATTTACAATTAATTACTAATTATGTGCACATGATTACAGTTAATTACTAATTATGTGCACATGATTACAATTAATTGCTAATTATGTACACAGTTGCAATTAATCACTAATTATGTGCACATACTTACAATTACTAATTATGTGCACATGATTACAATTACTTACTAATTATGTGCACATGATTACAATTAATTACTAATTATGTACACATGGTTGCAATTCATAACTAATTATGTGCACATAATTTCACCTAATTACTTATAACGTGCGCATAATGACTAATCTTGTCTTTTGACGCTAGTAAGCCGCCATAGATGTGGTCTGACGTTATTGCCATTAGTCCCAGGGCCGCACGGGCACTCGCCTGACTGCGCTGTGCCAAATTTTGTGTGTAGATCTAGATGGTGGCGGAGGCGATTATGGCTAGCCCTCGGGCGAAGATCTTTATCTGATGCCCTCGTCCCAGCAGACGGTAACTGTCATGTGGGTTGCAGCGGCGGCGATGCTGGAGCTGCCGTTTCTTGCTTGCTCTGCTGTGACTTACTTGAACGATAGTTCTCCTCACCGTTCATCACTGGACTTTTGTAAGTTAAAAAATAAATAAAAATAGATTGGTCCCGAAGGACATGACAAAGAGAAAGAGATAAAGGGTGTGTGTGTGTTTTTCTCCACAGACTGGTTACGTCGTGCATTTATGCGTTGTCTCAGAGGAATAGGTCAACTCTCAAGACACAACTTTGGTCTCACTGGTCTGCTTTGTGGCAGCACAGTGGTACAATACGTAGTAAAGAAGCCCCCCACCCCCCAGACCCCCCAGCCCACCTCAGTCCACTCCCCCAACAAGAACAACAACAGCAAAACAACAACACACAACAAGAAACAAACGAACAAACAAAAAACTCAAACGAAGCATTTATAATACAAAGTATGGTGTTAGACACTTCAGGTGTGTTTATTCCACGAAAAAACAAAGGTACAACAACAACAAAAACCACGCACACACACATCACACACACACACACACACACACACACACACACACACATAACTCTGGGTCTTTGGTGGGGAGCATGAAAGTGTTTGACTATAAGCGAGTTTTTATATACTGTTTTTTTTTTTTTTTAATCTGAGTTTCTTTTTTTCTTTCTGTCTTTATTTCCGTCCGGTCATGGACCACTGGGTGTTGAAAACCAAGTTGTTGTTTTTTAAATTATGAAGGAAACAACATCGACATCTTTCGGGACCCAGACTTTTTTTTAGCCGAGTTTTCAAGTGCTCTTCTGTGTGTGTGTGTGTGTGTGTGTGTGTGTGTGTGTGTGTGTGTGTGTGAATATTTGTGACATATGAGCAGTGAGCAAGGCATACTGATGACGATTTAGGGTGGCGGGCTGTCTTCTCCATCGACCCAACCTTTCTCTATTATTGATGTATCCGGCAGGATCGCCTTGTGTGCAGACTGCATAAGCAAGCAGCCGGCGAAGGACCCAAGCAACTAGTTGGCTGGCGTATGCAGGCAGGAAGAGAGAAAGAGGAGGGGAGGGGGGCGGGGGAGCAGTGGGCGAGGGCGGGGGGATCAATGAGAGAGCTAGAGCTGCACCGATGTCTCCGGCAGTTGTAAGGGAAATGGTTGGCCAGCCAGCAACACGTTCGTATTGTTTCGGGTCGCAGCAGGTCGATCGACGCGGAGCTGTTTGGACCCCCCTCCCCCTTCCACCCCCCACCCGGCCTCCACCCCTCTCTTTCACCACGTCTTTTCATTCAGGGTCGAAGCGGGCTTGCTTTCAAGATAGATCTAATTTCACCGACCATATAGATCTGTATATTTTGTATAAGCACTTCATTTTCTCGTGCGGGAAATTCGGGTCGTGAGGCGCAGCAGCCGTTAGAGCAGCGCCACCCGCAACTATCAATCAGTTGAAACTGTGCAGTATTTAATTTTGTCTGTCAAAACAATGAGATGACTGCGAGTGTTTGGGAGTTTTAACGCGCGCGTAGATGTTAATGCGTACGATTCCGCACGGTAAGAGAGTCTGCACGGAAAACTGAGCGAGGAAGAAAAATCCTTTACCGCACCGGGGACTCGAACCCGCGTCAGTATTGCGCCTTCGTGTTTCGGTCGGACGCTGTACCAACCGAGGTATTCCCGCCCCATTTTGTAAAGGGGATGGCTGCATGGCCAGTGACACGTGAGGCTTTCTATGAAATATGTTGCTCATTCTGTTTGGCTGTGTATGTCCCTGTGTCAGCTGGTACTGCAACTAAAGGCGCGCACTTCGCAAAGGAGTCTGTTGCAGCTGTTGCGCGGTCTGTAGGTTACCTGCGGATTGGTACGGATCAGCATCATAACCCCCTCCCCCGTCTCCCCCCACACCCCCTACCCTCCACCCCACGATCCTCTTACAGGACCTATTTAGCTTTCTCAGCATTTCTTTTTAAATTTATTTTTGTGTTTGTGAGTATTTAAACAGGTAGAGCAGGACATATTAAAAATATCGACATTAATCGGATTTGGTTTTCAAATGCCCTGTTTATTTTTCTTATATCGAATTTAGAAAACGACAGTGGTGGCTGACGATTAGCGGGACTGGACGTACAAAGCAGCCCCCCCAAAAGTCGCGTCTGGCCTGACGTCTTGCTGCGGCCTCAGTGGTGTTTTTCCTTGGGCAGGGAGAGCGCACAGTGTGAAAAGGCCAAGCTTATGATCCTTGACGGTGTTGTGAACATCCAGTACTGCTGTAGCGTGTGTCTGATCCATTTGCCGTATGGCGAAACGTAGCGCGTGAGAAAAGAAGAAGAGAAAATTGAGCTTTCCTAGCTGATTGACTGTTTTGAATATAATGCTTCATACCGAAGCTTCTTCACGTATCACACAATTTCGTAGAGCGAATTGAGTCACGCGTAGGTATTTGCTGACGCAGAAACTCAGGTCCCCTCATTCCAGAGCTACCGAAGGTTTCCACTCTAAAGCCCGGAGTGAGATTATAGTTTTACATGCTGGGTCTACTTCCAGGCATTGTCATCCTAATTGGTGCCTTCCGATTCAGTTGACATTGTTTGATGTACCGTGAATCAGACTTCTGCTTGCTGTTTGATGACGTTTTGTTTCACATGACCTCGGTGGTTGACTGGTTGGTAGACGTCAAGAATCAAGTCGACCCAAGAGCAAGAAGGCTACACATGCTTTTTTGTGCGTGTCACACACAGGCGCATGGAGAAAGCAAGAGTCAAGTCAACCCCGGAGCAAAAACGTATAAGCCGCAACTGAGAGAGTTTTACTCTAAAAACGTCATGCCGTAGTTGAAATGCCTTTAAGTGTCACATGGACACCGAAACAGACACACATACATGCAGACAGGCAGGCACACACACACGCACGCACACACACACACACGCACGCACGCACGCACGCATGCACACACACACGCACGCACGCTCGCACGCACTTGTGAGCGCGCGCGCGCGCGCACACACACACACATACCGACAAAAATGAAAGTGCAGCAGCAGCGACACGCTGCGTTTCGTCACGGGGTCTGTGCAAAACGTACAGCCCCAGAGCATTAGTGAAAAGTCGATACGTTTACGTAGCTGGCCAGGTATAAAGCCGTTATGTCGGGCGTTTGCCTGTTTGACTGGAGAACGCTTTAGAGAACGCTTTTTAACGGGAAAAATAGCGTGCTCCTTTTCGGCACAAATGCCTTCGTTTAGCCAATGAAGAACAACGAACGAAGACACTGAAAAGGTAAATTTGATATTTCTTTCTTTTCTTTTCTTTTTCTTTCTTCGAACGTTGTCGTTTGACATTGTTTAATTTTTTTTTATTTTTTTTCACTGGAGCTATACTTGGCTTTTCGTCTTCAGATCATGCCACATGATCACCCAGAACTCCCACTAGGTCACTGCTAGGTCAAGACAACCTGCCGGGAAGTTCGTTAGAAAAGAGCATCGTTATCTCCGTGGTTTCGCCCAGAGGTGAGCCAACGCGGATGACGGGACGTTGAAAGTCTAACAACTGACCGACTGTCGTGGTTTGTTTGGAAGAGCTGAGGGTATCGAGCGGTCGGGGGCTGTCCCACAGGACCTAATTCCGCGCAGCCTACTCTCTGGTCTCGATGGCGACACATGGTGGAGGCTATACTGGAGTTAATCCCTGCTGGACTCCGATACTTTTTCTGTTCAGCGTGTACCCACTTCACCTTATTTGAAGAGGATTTGGGGACTGGGGTGGGCTGTGCGCGTGGGTGGGGAGGGTGGGGGCAGGGGTGGGGGGTGGGATTAAGTTGAACGAAAAGAGAAGATAGAAGTAGTATGGCAGAATTCATGGCAGCAGGCAAAGCATGAAATGTTATATAATATTATATATGCGGCTGACATTTCATACTTCTTTCCAACCACGTTTTGTATCAGAAGCTGATTCTGACCACCTGCATTTTTCCCCCTCTCTCAAAGAAATCCATTCCTACAGCGGATGTTTTCTCTGTCTGTCTGTCTGTCTCCGCCTCTCTCGTATATCTGCAGACTGATTCAGTGATAGAATAACACCACAGATATTTCCATTAGAAGGAAATTTCGACGCACTAAAAACAGCGTGGAAAACATAAAAACAGAGGAAATTCATGACCAAGCTGCATGACGGAGACGTTCACCTATGATCGAATTTACAGGATAGTGGTTTAACTTGTCCGGACACATGAACCGGCCACATAACCAACAGCACCTTTTCATGACCGTGGCGAAATTAATGAGAAATGCAGTCATAAAGCACATTTGAAGGCCATTGTGTTGATGCTGAGTGAAAAGTCCAGCTCCACCTCCCAGAGTTTGTCGTTGTGGATGTTTGTGCTGTAGTGTGTATGGGTCTGTGGTCAGCTACCGTAACAAAGTTGTCAGACTTCGTCGTGGCTGCTGTCATCACGACCATGAGCACATGCATTTCAGACACGGACTACTGGCATATATAGTCCCATGATTTCAGAATGGAGGCGGCAGTCGAAAAGCGCTGGTCTGTGACAGTATCAGACCTTCAGGCATGGACCTATTCTATACTGGGCTGCCAGGTAATTTCTCGTATGAACTGATATCTTGATAGATCGACAGCTCTGTGTTGTGTCAGCGTGAAGCGAAATGTCCATGAGGACATTTGACGTCAGGAGGGTAATGTAAACAACAAAAACACTACACCCTGTCAACATGCACTTAAACAGCGAGTGTGTACTGTTAATTAATACAATATTCACTGAATTTGTTGAGATTTAGAGGTGGTACACTGTTAGAGAATAATGACTAGAAATTCAGAAATCACCCAGAAATAGATCTAAGGATAGATCAAAGTGTGCAACTAACTCGTTACTCATGTAAGTAAGCAGAATAATCTGCCCGAGAAATCTGCATAAGCAGACCAAAACAAACATAATAGCAACATATAATGCAGAATTTATTGGAGATGGGTGTAAAAAGTCACGAGGCCTGACTGAAAAGTGAGTTTTATCACATTTGTCTTTTTCAGTATGCTTATGCGCCATTGACGTTTGATCTAGATCTAGTTTCAGAGTAACACCGTGCAGGCTTCCTCAGTGCTGATGTCGGCAAAACAATGATCGTGTACTGAAATCTCACCTTTACAGACTGTAATAAAACTCACTTTTGTTGCAATTTATTCGTTTCAGATATAGCCTTTATTGATTTAAATTATAAGTGACCAAATGCATTTAAATGTCCCCAGGAATTTCGACCTCGCACTTGGATTTCCCGAAGATTTATATTTTACACAGTGCTTACGTATACATTGTTTTATCCTCAAAGCAAAAACATACAAACTGGCTCCCTAACACACACACACACACACACATGACCAGCAACAACTACAAACAAACTTAAAGCAACTGGGCATCCTCAGTGCTCTTGCTAATGGTAATTTCACTGGCTCAGACGCTTCTTTCGTGTTCGAAATTCCGACTGCTTCGAATTATAAAAAAAGAAAGATATAATTTTGCTGACATTAGACTGGCGGTGGGGACGCTCGCAGGCTTTGCTCCAACGAAGGAATGTTTCAAGCGTTCGCGTTGGTTTGGCAAACGGCACAAAACGGACGCCTTCACAAAACTGGGGGAACCTACTATCAGAGCTGCATGTTCCCCACAGACAGTGCTTGACCGGCATTTCTAATGCCTTTTCTGCTTCTTTTACCTGTATCTGGCCATCTTTCCCGCGGTTTTACTGTATCCCCAACAAAGCGTGCCTACTCTGCGCTACACCCGCAGGCACTTACCGAGTGCAGTCCCATGGATTTCCGAAGATCGTCTATGAACACACTCTTTTTCCATAGCATCATTTAAATCTGCCATCAAGAACAATCTTTTCACCTCTGGACTCTATAGCTTTGCCTTTGTGCGTGCAGTTGTGTGCCATTGGTTTTGTGGTGCGTGCGTGTGTGTGTGTGTGTGTGTGTGTGTGTGTGTGTGTGTGTGTGTGTGTGTGTGTGTGTGTGTGTGTGTGTGTGTGTGTGCGTGCGTGCGCGCGTGTGTGTGTGCGTTGGATGTGATGAGAAAGATGTTGAATGAAGTGTTGTAGTGTGTTTATGTAATTAGTAGGGTTCATTGTGCTTAGGTTGTATATGTGTTTGATTATCAAATTAATTTGTAGTATATTACTGATTCAGTTTGACAAAACTTGACAAAATTTCATTGCACCATTTGAAATAAATGGGAATTAATCGCTTGTAAAGGTTACGATATGAAATGAATAATAACATTACAAGATAAAAGTTTTATACAGCGCCGTGCAGTTGTGTTTTATACAGCGCCGTGCAATTGTGTGTGTGTGTGTGTGTGTGTGTGTGTGTGCGCAAAAAAAGATGTGAAGAAAAAAAGTTCGAAATCTACTGACCCAGAACAGAAGGGAAAAGAAGAAAGTTGAGGACAGTATTACCAGCGGCAAGGAGGCTAGTAAAATTCAGTCCAGCCTGGAAGTTTCACCACCCCAAAGAAGGAACATACTGTGCCGAGGAAGAGTCATTTTCGAAGCAATATGGTAACTTTTGTATGTATTCGATCCGTGTTATTATCCTTCGTTGTTGGATGTTAACGTTCCATCAACGGCACAGTGCGAATCACACATTAAAACCCCATCTATATTAGTAACGTCATTAAGGTAGCAAGGTAGCAAAACTGGATCACAGTTTTGGATAAGTTTTGGGAGGAGGTGGGGCATGTGTGGGCTGGGCGTGGAAGGGGGGGGGGGGTGGGGGGGGGGGGGGGGGGTAGCTCAATGGTTCGAGTGACGGACTCGTGATGGAAAGGTCTCGGGTTCGAGTCCCGGCAGGAGCGGCGGGAGAATTTTCTTCTCCAGGGTCAACTTTCTGTGCTGACTGTTATTTTGGTATCCGTACCACCCCCGTGTTACCGCAGAAAGATCCCGGTAATTCTGCTACAAGCGCAGGTGGTAGGTTACAGCTAAACACACATGCACCTTACGTAGGTGGCTTTGAATGAAGTGACACTGTAAACCGGTGCATGGTTGCATGGTGTACACAGAACTTGCGCCGAGACGGCAGCAGTTTCACGTGACAACAGCCATGTGAACGGCATCCAAACAGCGCTGTAACCACTTCGGTGGATTTTGAAAACGTTGTGCAAAGCGCTGTCACTTATCGACGATGTACTAGTTTTAGCATGTATATGTTTGTAGCGTTTATGGTGTTTTCATAAAATGTGTTTCGTCCTGATAAGACTTTCATGGTTGACTGGACGTAAAAACAGCAACAACAACAACAACAACAAAAAACAATTTCCTGCACCTTTGTACCAGTGGCCTGCCCAGAACAATCAGTTTGACTGTTCTGCCAGCCAGACCCTGATCAGTGTCCATCACGTAAGCGGAGAACACGCAGCTGTAACTCCTCTTAGTCTTTCTGTGGACACCTGGCAAGATTAATTTGACTGCGTGTCATGTGCAGCCTTCGGAGATTCGGTCACTCATACATTCAGACTCGGAGACCTATCCGTTTCAAAGGAGAAAAGCGTTGATTTCTACACGGAGTTCATCTGCTTGCCGTGCAACCCGCTATAGTGACTTTACTTTTGTTTGGCCTGAACACCATACACCAGGAAAACAGAAAAAACACGTGTGTGACATAGAGCTTGGAATGTGAGTAAATTGTATCATTTCACAGCTTGAACACTTGAGAATTCTTACCGATGTATTTTGGCCTTTAGACAATCAGACTATGGACACGATTTAATACAGACATACTTGGTACTTAGACTTGACAGTGGTATGACCGTCGCCGATTTAAAACATAAAAACGTATGTCCGTGTCGTTAACTGTGGCACATGAGACTAATCAGTTGTACAGTGTTGGCTTAGAAAAGGCTTAAAATAGCACGTGCACATATTTTTGGAAGATCCTGGCCTTCGTGTGACCTTAACCATGAAGAAGTTTGAAGAGTAATTCAAGAACTTTGCCAGATTCAAACGACAAAGTAATGCACTGAGCAAATTTAGAGTGAATTTACTTTTTTGTCGTGTCTCTGGCAAACATCTAGTCCTATATTTTTAAAGAAAAATGCTCAAGGTGTATTGTCTGGTTGCTGACGGATTTGGACTCAGTGCCCCCAAATCATTCAGGATCAGTGAGGTAGGGGTGGGGGAATAGCTTTTGATTAGCCCCCCCAAAACACACACACACACACACACACACACACACACACACACACACACACACACACACACACACACACACACACACACACACACACACACACACAACCAACCAAACAACAACCAAACAAACACACACACACACATACACATACACCCAACCAACCAACCAACCAACCAACCAACACAACAAACAAACAAAACACACACACACACTCGTTCTGGAACACTTCTGTCTGGAATCTCAGGGATGTCATTTGATTCCATTTTCCTATCTCCTCTCTCATTTTTCTTTTTCTTTTTACTCCTAATCCTCTTCCTCTTGCTAACGGTCCATTCTCCTGACCTTTTCACCAGAAAATTCTCCGGCAGATGCAGGTTAGTATTTGTATGTGCAGCGTGCTGCCATACGGCACTGATGTTCGCTATTATGCATTTATATAAATAAATAAAAATAAAAGTTGTTTCTGGCCATTCCTTTTTTCATTTTTTCTTTTACTCTCTCTCTCACTCTTGTCTTTTAAAGTTTTTTGTTTTTGTTTTTCAAAAAATTAGAATGGTCGACGATACCAGCAAGTCCTGGCCTTGTAGGCTTTAATTTTTTAATTTTTTTAAACAGTTGCAATATTGAAAGGTTCAATTCGAAAGTTTGTGTTTGATATTTGTGTATGCATGTTTTATATTTATGTAGGGATTGAGGCTGTGGATTTCACTTGAGGAAAGGGTTACGCATAATTTTGAGAAGAGTTTTGAAATATAGTGTATTTGTTTATGACAGAGTTTGATCGTCCTGAGACCTGATTGGCCATGTACGGTTGACAGGTCGTTAAAGTCCAGTCACTATAGCTACTGACTAGCTTGTGATCTGATAACCTTACCGGTCTTCCGCCCTAATGTGCCCTTTGCAGTTGACAGGATGTTAAATATCAAGAACCGACCAATCCCCTTTGATGAGGATACTTTCTGCCTGAGGATAAACACTCTCTGCTATTAATGTATCACGCGTACTGTTCCGTCTTATCTCTGTGACTGTCTTCAACTTTACATGCCCTCTCGTACTCTCCGCTCTGCTTCTGAGGCTGCCTCCAGATTGCTCGCACCAGTCTCTCCGCCGTTGGTTTCCGCGCCTTTTCTGTCTTCGGTCCCTCTGCATGGAATGACCTTCCCCTTCCTCTCCGGCGACAGAAACCCTCTCTGGACTCATTCAAGTCAGACCTCAAAACATTTCTTTTCCCGAAACTATTTATAGCCATGTTTTCCGTTCCGTGCAGCTGTCTTCGTCCGTCACAAGACTCTGTTTGCTGCCCGTTTTTAAGTTGTGTGTAAATTAAGGTTTGTGTAGTCAGTATGCTCGTGTGTGCCGGTGCCTGTGTGTGTGTGTGTGTGTGTGTGTGTGTGTGTGTGTGTGCACGCGCGCGCGCTTAGAATAGTCTCTACGCACAAGATTTTGCGCTTTATAAATACTTGAATTATTATAATTATATACCACACGATGTGAGTTGTTTTGTTTGTTGTTGCTGTCATGCATTCCATAAGGTAACGTGTGTCACAGTTTTAAAAAAAAAAAAAAAAACGTTACCCGGCCACATGGGCAACCACACGCCGTCTTAGGGGGCGATATTACATGCGAGTTTAATCGCAGGTTATCCTGCGGGTGCAAAGCATTGTGTGGCTTAAGCGTTACGTAGGGAAGCGGCTCGTGGCACGGAGGTAACTGACACGTATACACTCTCTCAGAAGGATGGTTTTGTGTCTCGGACCCCGTTAACCGCGCTGGTCCAGCGAGGTTGTTCAAACTGCACGCAGGGCATGCTCACAGTGGGTCGGTGATCGAGACATGAGATATACGTTCCAGTGGTCCCATGCCAGTCTGTCGTGTCTGTGTGTTTGTATGTCTGTCTGTGCTTGCCCTGCCAGCCTGGCTACGCCTGTCCCTGTCTCATACACACACACACACACATATATATATATATATATATATATATATATATATATATATATATATATACCCGTGTGTGTGTGTGTGTGTGTGTGTGTGTGTGTGTGTGTGCGTGCGTGCGTGTGTTTGTGTGCATGTGTGTTTGTGTGTGTGTGTGTGTGGTACTAGAATAATCCTTCATGAGAAATACTGGGTTGCGAGCGATGACATTTGCAACACTACCAACATTTAAACATCTTGTCTTGTGTATACATCGTATAATGTGATAGAGAGTTATCACTGGCATCGTAGTAAAGGAGTAGCCTTGATATGGATGAAAATGTAATACCCATAAAAGATTGTAGTAACAGCTGTTGTTGTTTATGTTTTGTTGTTGGCGGTGTTGTTTTAACAGTGCTCAGATTTATACCAGTGTGATGTGATGGAGGATTATTTAAAAACAACAGCACCTCTACCACCACCACCACAACAACAAAACAACAAACAACAACGATGGACAGATTATGAAAATGTTTTCTTACACTGCTTTAATATCATACCCCCACAACAAATGTGAAGGAAGGGAGGTATATTGGAATCATCTTGACCATTTCTCCGTCGTTCCATCTGTTGGTGGATTTTGGCCGGATGAAATCTATACATTGTAGCTTTTACAATCAAATGTGGTATGGTGGTACGCCGTCAGGAGCCGGAATGTCTGTCATGTGAAAAGTTTGTTTTGCTGTCTGCAAGGTCTGGGAATATTCGTAGTGAATATTCAAAGCCCAAAGATTTTTCGCTGAACGGGTAAAACTTTTCCAACCTAACTTAAACTGGTGAGAGGTATCACGGCATGGAGTGTTGTGTAAAAATGATTTGGGGGAAGGGGGTGGGGGGAGGGAGGGGGGAGGAGACTGCCTCAAACTGAGAGGGTATTAATATTTGCTTGCTGTGTTTATTGCCTTTCATTCATCCACGTTTATGTAAATAGGCACAATCAATGCACCATCAGGTTTGACTTTTCCTCATTTGATCTGTCTGTGTAAAGCACATATGGTGCCCAGATTTTGTCATGCAAAGTGAAGTAATGTGTGTGTGTGTGTGTGTGTGTGTGTGTGTGTGTGTGTGTGTGTGTGTGTGTGTGTGTGTGTGTGTGTGTGTGTGTGTGTGGTGTGTGTGTGTGGTGTGTGTGTGTGTGTGTGTGTGTGTGTGTGTGTTGTGTGTGTTGTGTGTGTGTGTGTGTGTGTGTGTGTGTGTGTGTGTGTGTGTGTGTGTGTGTGCAGGTCTTTCCATGTACGCTGCTAGAGAAGATGAGGTACAGGGAACGTCACTGGCTGTGCAAGCTCACTTGCATGCGTGGTGGTGTTCTGTGACGGTGAACTCTGTCTTCATTATTGATTGAGCCTGCACCAGAGGTAGGTTCTAAGCTGTAATCGCATTGGGATTGTTTGTTGTGTTGGCTTGTGTCTTTATGGTTTCCGCTTTTCACTGTTTCTTAATTTCCATTGTGTACATGTGTTGCGTGTGCGCGCGCGCGCGCACACACACACACACAAATGCATGCATGTACACACACACTCACATATTCACACACACACACACATTCACGTATTCACACACACACGCACACGCACGCCTGCACACACACACACACACACACACACACACACACACATGAGCGTGCGTGTGCACACACACACCCACACACACACCCACGCACACATGCCTGCAGAGCTCACATACTTGTTCTTGCATACAGTACACCGGGGATTGGCTTTGGAGTTGGTCTTCAGTCACTGGTTGATCAGAATCTGAAATCACCACTTTATGTACCATCATTTTTCTGTTGACTTATTGATGTAGAATAGAGTCGGTTGTGGCATAAAAGATTTGGTTGGTCTTGATGAGGATGGTGTTAGCGGTTCCAGTTGTCCCTGCAACGGTTTTCAATGATTCCATGCATTCCTTTTACTTTGACTTTTATAGTGGGCAAATTTTAAACAAAGTGAAAGACTGTGATCCACATTTACCCAAACCAGTCATTTTAGGCCTTCTTTTGTACCTTCAGCAATTTGGGTATTTAATAGGTTTATTATATGTAGGATGTTGGGACCATGTGGACGTGTGTTTGTGTGTGTGTGTGTGTGTGTGTGCTGTGTGCGCACATGTGTGTGTGTGTGTGTGCATACGCACACGTGTGCGTGCATTCTTGTGTGTGTGTGTGTGTGTGCATGCTTACATGCACATGTCTTCATGCACATGCATATGAGTGTGTGTGTGTGTGTGTGCATGCGCACGCTGTTAAATTCCAGTGGCAATTGTAGATCTGTTTTATTACCCATACGTTCCAAAAGCATATGGTGGCATAGGTGTATGAGTGAAAAGGTTGTGCAGAACTGCGGAATATACATAAAATTATTATGGACTGATAATGTGTAACTATATATGTATACTGTGAGGCTGAGTTTTTGATTGGTTTTTAAGTGCGGGTTGGTGCTGCAGTTTGCCAGTGTGTGATGAGTAAAGTATTCATATTACCAGTAGCTTAGGCGGCATGACTTTTGTATGGTCTGTCTCTGTTTCTTATTGACTCAGTTGAAATGGTCACTTTGCAGGGCCCCCAAAGAGAAAACTGTCATGTGTTATGGCTCAGTCTCACAAAAAAGAAAAAAGAAAGAAAAAAAGGATGCATGTCTGATGCACAGTTTCTGGTCATCAGTTTTGATAGGACTAAACTATTCCGTTGTGTGGGATACACGTGAGATTGATTGAAATGTGATGTAGGAGAGAGAGAGTGCATGTGTGTGTGTGTGTGTGTGTGTGTGTGTGTGTGTGTGCCTGTGGTCATTAAGGTCAGATGAGGTGTACTGCTATTAGACTCAAAATG
>JABMCL010000438.1:2312500-2387500 GCA_018857735.1 Alviniconcha marisindica | reverse complement strand
CACAGCTCCTGAGCTCTGTTGAGTTGCTGATGTTAATGGTATAGGTTTGTGTCCACTCACCTCATGGATGGCTATTCTCCGGTCATTGTGACTAAGTGCCGTGTTGCCAGCTTGAGATGAAGAGCCAGCAGATGATCCGGCTTGCCTGCCACTTACAAGGCTGCAGCAGCTGATACAGTGTGAGATGGTGACCCAGTGATCATGAATCCCTAAGGTTATTGATACGGCTTCAGGTTTGGGATGAATACTAGCTGATGATCTGGGGGGCGCTCTTAGTCTTACCCAGCTGGCTGACATTGCTGATGACTTTGTAGGGGAACGGGGCGGAGAGTGAGGGAAGCAGGTTGGAAGCATGAATGAAAAGTCACAAGTCAGGGGTTGCTATAACATAACTTTTATTTACACCAACCAGGAAACAGTGTCTGTGTTGGAAAAGACACAAGCAAACAAAACATTTAGAACATGCAAGCAAAAGTCAAGACTAAACAACAGCAGTTATGTAATAAATACAGTAACCATGTGGTTTACCGGTGGGTTGCTATAATACATGATGGTAACTGTGACAAAATGATTAATAATCAAGCACATAAACTGTGTGCATGACTTGCACTTAAAACTAGTATCTCACAGTGTCGCGGTGAGCATCAAAGACACAGCATTATCAATTAAACAGTGAAGGCTCGCAGTGTCACAGGAAGTATACAAGACTCGGCCAGTCAATTAACTGATGAACTCCCAGTATATAATAGTATACAATAAAGTAACAGTGAAAAATACAGATTACCAAGATCATTCTTAACTAAAGAGGAAGAGTGAGATAATTGTTACAGCAGTTCCACTTAAGCACACAATGAGATGTACAGTGACACAGGTGACACTTGTGACCCTACCATAAGCAGGAGGAAGTCAGTCATAAACTGACTGGCTCCAGCTCATCACTCAATGCATGTACAAAAGGGCTATGCTGTAGTCACTGTTACTGACTAGCAGAGCATATCTGTGAACAATGTCAAGGGTCTTACTGACGTGGGTAGCACAACAAGAATCTAAGCTGCTGATCTGGCTGCAGCTGTCTGCTTGGTTAGTGAACAGAGACAAAGACCTAGTTGCCACTACTGACACACATCACCTGCCAGTTTGGGTACACGCACAAAGACCCGGAAAGGGTTTACAAGCTAAGTAGAGTGAAAGTCTGCAAGCCCAAGACTCGGCCATACAAAAGCCAGACCAAAACATAAATTACATGTCTCACAGTTCATACAATTACCCCTATGCAGTAAACCATATTCAACTATTAAAATAAACATTCGACAACTATGAAGTCAACATCTTCAAAGTGTTAGCCATGATTTCATGTAGAAAAATAGATCGGTAGAAAACAAATAAGTTGTGCCATGCAGTGATCTGCACGGCCACACAAGGCAGAACCATACTTTAGAGGGATAACTTTGCGTCGGCAAAGCATCACTCAAACTGAACATCCAACAATGGCAACTTTACATATACTAGCTACATATCAGCTAACCAGGATTAGCTGCATACATGTTGGAAGCACTTGTCACCTTGTGGCATAAAGGCTTAAAATTTGAAGATACAAACAATGTACACTGACGCCATGGCGGCAGCAACCACGCGGCAATCATGCCAAAATTTCCCACATGTTTGAACCAGAATCAAGGCACGTTGTGAACATGGTAACATGCATCATTTACATCAATAAGAAACAACAGAATAACAAGCCATAGAAAATAACTACTTGCAGGCTCTCCCCTGAATCAGACACATTGGTGCCCTGGCAACAGCTCAAACTAAAAGACGACCTGCTTCTGCAGGGACACTAGGGGAAAGAGGATGCGGCGGGCCCAGTGCGCAAGTTTTAACACTTTAGATAATTACAGCCATAAAATTCCCGCCCAATAAAAAAAGACAAAGGATGACAGGAAAAAAAGGGTTAAAGGATCATGGCCCTGGACACACACAATGCACTCGGTTACATGTGTGTTACAGTTAGTCAAGCAGATGGTCCTCAAGATGTCAAGATGTTGGTTGAGAGTGAGATTGTGATTCTAAGTATATGTGTCAGGTTTAGGATCAAGATGTGGCAAATGATTTTAGGGCCTGTTACCGATGCGGATGGTCCTCAGTGATCATTGTCCTAAATGTATATATATGATGTCAGGTTTTGGATGAAGATGTGGCAGATGATTTTAGGGCCTGTTTGTTATTACCTGTGGAGATGGTCCTTGAGACGTTGGCTTGAGATCATTGTCCTAAACTGTATATGATGTCAGGTTTGGGATGAAGATGTGGCAGATGATATTAGGGCCTGTTTGTTGTTTGTTACCTGTGTAAATGATCCTCAAGATGTTGACTGAGATCATTGTCCTAAATGTATGTGATGTCGGGTTTGGGATGAAGACGTGGCAGATGATATTAATGCCTGTTTGTTGTTTGTTATCTGTGTAGATGGTCCTTGAGACGTTGCCTTGAGATCATCATCCTAAACTGTATATGATGCCAGGTTTGGGATGAAGATGCGGCAGATGATTTCAGGGCCTGTTTGTTGTTACCTGTGTAGGTGTCCTTTGAGACATTGCCTTGAGATGATTGTCATAAATTGTTCATGATGTCAGGTTTGGGATGAAGATGTGGCAGATCATAACAGGACCTATTTGTTGTTACCTGTGTAGGGGGCCATCAAGATGTCTTAATTGAAATCAATGTCCTAAACTGCATGTATATGATGCCAGGTTTGGGATGAAGAGCTGGCAGCTAGATGATAACAGAGCCTGTTTGTTGTTACCTGTGTAGGTGGCTGTCAAGATGTCTTGAGATCAATGTCCTAAACTGCATGTATATGATGCCAGGTTTGGGATGAAGAGCTGGCAGATGATCGGAGGCCTGCTGCTGACATGGCTGGTGTTGATGATGTACATGTCCACCAACCTGATGGGTTCAGGCGAGGGCTCTTCGCGCGTCGAGCGCCAGCTTCGCCGGGCCATGGAGGAGCTGGACATGCTACACTCTCAGAATGTGGAGCTGCAGAGTCTGGCATCCGAACTCAAGTGAGTGCAGCTTACTGATCATTCATTTTTCGTTTACCATTGTCTCGTTCCTTGTTTAGCATCTTATGAAATGCAGTGAGTCCCCTGAAGGGAGGCTAGCGGTGTTCAGTGTTTTTGCCTCCTGTCTGGAATCTCAGGGCTGTCATTTTTATTCCCCTTTCCTATTCCCTGTCTTGCTTTTCTACCTACCGGTAGTCCTGCTGCTTTTTCTGCCTTGTCATTTTTATTCAGCTAGTGTTCCATTTTTCTGACCTTTTTCCTAGTGGTGGTCGCCCTGATATAACCGCACTGGTTGACTGGGCGTAGAACACCAATTTACGTACTTAGCCTAGTGGTGCAGTTTTATCACTGTGTGACCATTGTAGTCAACAAAAGGCAGACTATATTGGTTTGCAGACAGTTGCGTGGGGTGGGGGGGTGGGGGTGGGGACGCAGTTGGAACTGTTTCCATTGTGTGGCTGACCATTGAGGTCAATGAAAGAATGACTATTTTTGTTTTGCAGACTGTTGCAGTGTGGGGGAAGGGGGGACTTTGGCCATTGTGTGGCTGACTGTTGTAGTCAATAAAAAGCTGACTGTTTTTGTTTTCAGATTGTTGCAGCAGGAAGTGGGGGCAGTTCAAACTTTTTCCATTATGTGGCTGACCGTTGTAGTCAATGAAAAGCTGACTGTTTTTGTTTGCAGACAGTTGCAGATGGAGTGGGGGGGGGGGGGGGGGGGGTGCAGTTGGAACTTTTGCCAGTATGTGACCCACTGTTGTAGTCAATGAAAAGCTGACTGTTTTTGTTTTCAGACTGTTGCAATAGGAAGGGGGGGGGGTGCAGTTGGAACTTTTGCCAGTATGTGACCCACTGTTGTAGTCAATGAAAAGCTGACTGTTTTTGTTTTCAGACTGTTGCAAGGGGGTGACAGTTGGAACTTTTGCCAGTATGTGACCCACTGTTGTAGTCAATGAAAAGCTGACTGTTTTTGTTTTCAGACTGTTGCAAGGGGGGGGGGGGTGACAGTTGGAACTTTTGCCAGTATGTGACCCACTGTTGTAGTCAATGAAAAGCTGACTGTTTCTGTTTTCAGACTGTTGCAGGGGAGTGGGAACCAGGTGGACCTGGTCCAGAAGTTAGAGAGCCGGTTACGGAAAGCCATGGAGGACCTTGAGAAGCTCTCTGGCAAACATCTGCTGCGTAAGAGTACCCCCTCCCCCCTCCCCCCACCTGTCGCACCCCCTCCATGGTGCAGCAGAATCTTCACCTATATAAAGTTGGATTCCTCGCTAAAGAAGAAGAAGAAAGTTGTGACTTGTGGGCGTCTTCCTCACCTTCTCCTACTACCACTTGTTCATTAACATGATGTTAATTTTCATCATTTTTCCCGACACTCATTACATCAGATCTCTGTTTTCCAGTGCAGTAATAATAATAAAAATGTGCTTGTCTTGTGAACGTTGATTTATAGCCCAGTCTTTCAAATCATTTTTTTATTTTTATAAAGTTGTCTGGCAGGAAGCTAATGAAAAGCTTTCCTCACTCGGTGCGACATACGCTCCACATACAATTTACGCAGTCTTATTTGAAGTTACAGATCACAAGTACAGCAACTTTTGCTCTTCTTTAATTTAAATTGTACTAAAACTTTGGGAAGTAAGGGTGAAAGTACCGCTGACTGTTTTCTGAGAGAGGGAGAAAGAGAGAGGAGGTGGGAAGAGAGAGAGAGAGACACACGTGGGGGGTGGGGGGGGGAGACAAACAAACATAGAGACAGAAAGGGGGGAAGAGAGGGGGAGAGAGAGATGGGGGGGGGGGGGGGAGCAAGCTATGTAAAAATTGTTCTTAATATGTCTTCACTGACTTGGCAAAGGACTACCTGGCAAAGATGTCTTTGGTCACTTCGGTTCTTGATATTGAATCAGCAGGCTATTTGTGCCTAAATCTTTGGCAATTTGCCACAAAAGCACATCCTTTCCTTTGTTTGTATTCTTGCAGCTGTAACCGTTTGGTTCCACATCATCTGCTGATGGTCCAACTGTGTAATTAAAACGTCAATCTTTTTTATGTGACAGTTTCTTCATCCATTGTCCTCAAACTGAGACACTTTGCAGTAAACAGTGGCCAACGACCCAGTCATGTCTGATAAACAGACTAGCCAATCAGCCGTCAGCTTTGGCCACATCACCAAGACTTCGTTTGACCTGACTTGCGATGGAAACTTGATGAAGAAAAGCCTTGCCAATGTCTCGGTGATGCGGTTGAAGCTACTTTACCGAGCGACTTCATGGCTTATTAAAAACAGCCTTTAAGCAGCGGTTTGAGAAAGATGCATTGTGCCCTGCGTGAAAAACAGTGTTGCAGCTGGTGTTTCTGCTTTCAGGCAATGGATTAAGCCACAACCAGAACCCAGCATCCTCACGAGGCAAACAAGCACTGAGCTTGGAACGTGAGACGGCACGGCGCAAAGTGGAGAACACAGCCACGGAGCTGTGGTACTTCATCAACGCCAAGATGAAGGAGCTTGCTACCGCCTCAGGAACAGGGTTGGTGAACACCATGGTGAAGAACATCCAGTCCGATCTCCAGGGATACCAGACGTAAGGCACTAGGAATGTGGATGTGTGTGTGTTAGCCTGCACTGCAGACTCTTGAAATATTTGTATATGTAGTTTTAGTGTGTGTGGGGGTGGGGTGGGGGGGGGGGGTAGATGTGTGGGGTAATTGTGGTGGTTGTGCACACAGACATGCAATTGTGTATATGCAGGTGCTTGTGTGTGTGTGTGGGTGCGTGTGTGCATGTGTGCACGCGTGTGTGTGTGAGAGTGAGTGCATGTGTGTGTGTGTGCTTGCAAATGTGTTGAGATGCGTGCATCTGTAGGCCTTTGTAAGCACCCTGAACTCTTGTGAGGTGGGGCACCATAAGCAATATATTGCTATTATTATTAAAGGGTGAAGCATGGGTTGAAGGAAGGGGACTGCAGCATGTGAGTGTGGGAGAGATTTGCACACTGAGAAAGTCTCGCCCAGCTAACCTCAGAGCTGCAGCACAAAGCCTTCGAGCTGTGGCTACCCTGTGATAGTACAGTGTGAGATTGAATTTATCCCCACTCCCTTGCCTTCAAAGATGTCATTCATTGTTGACTGATTCTTGATATTTAACACCCACACTCAAGACTGCGGTGTGATGGTGGATGACATGACTGTTGTTTTACTGGCATTGTTTGGCTGCAGTGCGATAGTGGATGACAGCTGTTTCTTGACTGGCATTGTTTGGCTGTAGTCTGATGTGGATGACTTGACTGTTTCTTGCCTGGCATTGTTTGGCTGTAGTCTGATGTGGATGACTTGACTGTTTCTTGCTGGCATTATTTGGCTGTGTCTGATGGGGGATGACTTGACTGTTTCTTGACTGGCATTGTTTGGCTGTAGTGTGATGGTGGATGACCTTGACTGTTTCTTGACTGGCATTGTTTGGCTGCAGTGTGATGGTGGATGACTTGACTGTTTCTTGACTGGCATTGTTTGGCTGCAGTGTGATTGTGGATGACTTGACTGTTTCTTGACTGGCATTGTTTGGCTGCAGTGTGATGGTGGATGACTTGACTGTTTCTTGACTGGCATTGTTTGGCTGTGGTGTGATGGTGGATGACTTGACTGTTTCTTGACTGGCATTGTTTGGCTGTGGTGTGATGGTGGATGACTTGACTGTTTCTTAACTGGTATTGTTTGGCTGTGATGTGATGATGGATCACTGTTTTCTGACTGGAATTGTTTGGCTGCAGTGTGATGGTGGATAACTTGACTGTTTCTTGAGTGTGATGGTGTATGACTTGACTGTTTCTTGACTGGCATTGTTTGGCTGCAGTGTCATAGTGGATGATTTGACCCCTGTTGTTTGACTGGCATTGTTTGGCTGCAGTGTCATAGTGGATGATTTGACCCCTGTTGTTTGATGGCATTGTTTGGCTGCAGTGTCATAGTGGATGATTTGACCCCTGTTGTTTGACTGGCATTGTTTGGCTGCAGTGTCATAGTGGATGATTTGACCCCTGTTGTTTGACTGGCACTGTTTGGCTGCAGTGTCATAGTGGATGATTTGACCCCTGTTGTTTGACTGGCACTGTTTGGCTGCAGTGTCGTAGTGGATGATTTGGCCCCTGTTGTTTGACTGGCATTGTTTGGCTGCAGTGTGATGGTGGATGACTTCCTGGCCCTGCGTAATGCAGCGGGCGATGAAGACTGGAGGCTGAAGGAATCCTTGAAGCTGGGTGACCTGGTGCAACGCAGGCTGGAGTATTTACAGGTAGGAACATGCGGAACAGTTCTTGAACAGAGCAGGATTGTTGACTCCCCAGGGGCGAGCAGGAGATGGTTGGGAGCTTATGAGCCAGTGGGTTGGAATGTCGGCATCGCAGAACTTTCTGCTAGCAACCTTCCTTATTGTGTGTTAATAACCTAATATCATGATTTTTTTAAAATGTATATATATATATGTTTTCACCTATATATTAATTGCTGTATGGGTTGGGGCAGTGAAGGGGTTAAGTAAGCAGCTACATCCATCCGCTGACTTTCCATTGTCTGCACTGCAGAACCCCAAAGACTGCCACCATGCCAAGCTGGTGCTGTGCGACCTGCAGAAGGGCTGTGGCTTTGGCTGCCAGCTCCACCACGTCACCTACTGCCTGGTGGTGGCCTACGCCATGCAGCGCACCTTGGTGCTGCAGTCCAAGGGGTGGCGTTATGCCACCAAGGGTTGGGATTCGGTCTTCATGCCTCTCTCCAACACCTGCAAGGAGGTGTCGGGTCCAACGGTGCACTGGGGAGGTGAGTGTGTGGGTGGATGGGTGGGGGATTGGGTGACTGGTGGGTACAGCATGCCCAGGAGGTGTTGGGTCCATCGGTGCAGTGGGGAGGTGGGTGTGTGGGTGGATGGGTGGGGGACTGGCAGGTGTTATGCATGCCCAGGGATGGCTCAGGGGCAGGATAGCTCAGATGGTAGAGCGTTGGACGTGTGCAGCTTCATTCTTCTGCAGACACATGGATATTATGTGTCCCCCTTGTTAATGCTATGCTTTTTGTCTGATTGTGCCCCAAAGCAGTGGAATTCTCTCCTTTCTGACATCTGTCATGTATGGCTCCCATGCCTTGAAAACTGCCTCAGTGTCTTACCTCTACAAACGATACCACAACAGTTGATTAAAAGATTCTGTCTTCTTTCTTTCTGTCGTCTGCTTATAATCAAAACATGGTGGCCGCTGGACAGGTTTTGTTGCGTGGAAAATACATTATTTGCACAGTATTATTTGGAACAGTGATTGGCTGAAGTGACTGGGAAATGATTGGCAGTCTGGGACCCCTTATGGACTCCCACTGTTGACGGTCTGCACCTTTGCATGCAGCCCTAGTAACTGTGCCTTCTTTATCTCCCCAGCTTCCAGAGATCAGATGGACACGGCCAGAGTGATTCAGCTGCCTGTGATGGACAGTCTGGGACCTGCTGTGGACTCCCACTGTTGACAGTCTTCACCCTTGCATGCGGCAGTAGTAATCATGCCTTCTTTATCTCCCCAGCCTCCAGAGATCAGATGGACACGGCCAGAGTGATTCAACTGCCTATCATGGACAGTCTGGGACCTGCTGTGGACTCCCACTGTTGACAGTCTGCACCCTTGCATGCGGTGGTAGTAATCATGCCTTCTTTATCTCCCCAGCCTCCAGAGATCAGATGGACACGGCCAGAGTGATTCAGCTGCCTATCGTGGACAGCCTGCACCCACGCCCCGACTTCATGCCACTGGCCATCCCAGAAGACCTTGCTCCTCGCCTGATGACTTTCCATGGAGATGCCCCTGTCTGGTGGATTGGACAGATGGTGCGCTACCTGATGCGGCCAAACAAACAGCTGCAGGATGAGATCGCTTCAGCAGCTGAAAGGATGGGGTTCCAGAGGCCAGTTGTGGGGTGAGCGTGGTAGTTGTGCACAGTTGATGGACCCACTGTGATTGGTGTCTGATGATAGACCACCTGCAGCTTCAAGGCTGGCATTGGTGTCTGATGATAGACCACCTTCAGCATCAAGGCTGTGATTGGTGTCTGATGATAGACAACCTGCAGTTTCAAGGCTGTGATTGGTGTCTGATGATAGACCACCTGCAGCTTCAAGGCTGGCATTGGTGTCTGATGATAGACCACCTTCAGCATCAAGGCTGTGATTGGTGTCTGATGATAGACCACCTGCAACTTCAAGGTTGTGATTAGCGTCTGATGATAGACCACATGCAGTTTCAAGGCTGTGATTGGTGTCTGATGATAGACCACCTTCAGCTTCAAGGCTGTGATTGGTGTCTGATGATAGACCACCTTTAGCTTCAAGGCTGTCATTAGTGTCTGATGATAGACCACCTTCAGCATCAAGGCTGTGATTGGTGTCTGATGATAGACCACCTTCAGCATCAAGGCTGTGATTGGTGTCTGATGATAGACCACCTTCAGCATCAAGGCTGTGATTGGGCTTGATGATAGACTGCCTGCAGCTTGAAGGCTGTGATTGGTGTCTGATGATAGACCACCTTCAGCTTGAAGGCTGTCTTCTCCAGGACCAAAGTGCCTTTGGTAGTTGAAACCCCAGCTGAAATACCAGGTGTTTTTTAGAGTAAGAGATGTTGCCCCACCTGCAAAATCAAGATTGTCTTCTCCAGAACTCAAGTCTTGTTTTCCTTTGAGGTTAAATCTCCAAATGAAACACGTGTATTTAAGAACACCTGCAGAATCAGTACTGTCTTCCCCAGTGCACAAGTGTTTGTCTTTGTGATTAAAGTTCCCAGCCAAACGCCACTTGTGTTTAAAGTTTAAGATGACATTTTGATGGCCTAAACAAAGGATGGTGTCTCGGTGTGCATTCCCTTGCCCTGTTTGTCGTCAAACTGCCTCAAAGCAACAGCTTTCAGCTTTCAGTGTGTTTCAGTCAGTCGGAGAGAGATGAACATTTCTTTGCAGGGAGCAGTTTGTAGCATAAATTTAAGTACAGTCAAAAACCAGCCTGATGATTAACCTGCACCAATGTCCAGCCCTTGCTTACAGCCTGTTTGTCTCAGTCCAGAATGTTCCCTTTTTATTTCATGCTTGTAAAAAGCCCACTAATACAGGTATTGGCATTGTGGTCAACTCAGCTTGTGGACATTGCTTTTCCAGTCCCACACTGGCTTTTCATTTGCTTCAGCATTTAATTGTTCTTTTCCGAGACATCCCCCCCCCCCCCCCCCACATACACACACTTTTCAGTTAGCACATTATCCAGCTCCCCCCCCCCCCCCCACCCCACACACACACACACACACCTCCCCCCTCCAGTTTTTTTCTTTTTTCCCTGTTCTCATTAATACCTTCTGTTTCTGTTTCTTTCTCTGCAGGGTTCATATACGGCGCACAGACAAAGTAGGGGTTGAGGCAGCATTTCACAGCCTGGATGAGTACATGCATCACGTAGAAGCCTACTTCAACCAGCTTGAACACCATGAGACCATCAGTCAGCGTCGCGTCTATCTGGCTACTGATGATCCCTCTGTCCTTGGCGATGCTAAGAAAAGGTTGGTGTGGGTTGATGTGTTTGTTGCACAGCTTGGGTGGGGCACTAAATGTATTGCATGCATATCATTATCACAGCATTTTGTTGTTGTTGTTGTTGTTGTTGACAGGACTAGACTTTTTTGCTGGTATTTTCTCAGACATGTTCTGTGTGGGAGTTTCTGTGGGAATAAGCTGTATTCTGGTCATAATAATTTGCATTGATTTCTACCTGTTCATAATTAACAGTGAGAATGAGGTGTACCAAGTTAGTGTCATTGACTTTGACTCACAGTGTCCAGGGGGTCAGACAAATCTTTGAATGAATGTGACTTTTACTCGTGAGCGGTAGCTGTTCTTGTGTTTGTTACGTTACATTAGATGATAGTAGCCTCATCACAGATGTCTAAAGCTGTTACACTGTCCTTGTGTTTGTTACATTACATTGGGTGATGGTAGCCTCATCACAGATGTCTAAAGTTGTTACATGCCTTCTCCTTTTCCTTTTTTGTGTGTGTGCAGATACACAAAGTATCAATTTATCAGTGACAACGGAATCTCACGGTTAGCCTCCCTGGGGTCACGTTACACCGACAGCTCTCTGCGGGGCATCATCTTGGACATCCATTTCCTTTCCATGACAGACTATCTGGTCTGCACATTTTCTTCACAGGTAACCACTGTTTAGCACTTCACATTCATTATGTGTGTGTGTGTGTGTGTGTGTGTGTGTGTGTGTGTGCGTGCAGTGTGTGTGTGTGTGTGTGTGTGTGTGTGTGTGTGTGCATGCATGTGTTGTGTGTGTGTGTGTGTGTGTGTGTGTGTGCATGTGTGTGTGTGTGTGTGCGTGTGTGTGCATGCGTGCGTGCATGCATGCGTGCGTGCGTGCGTGTGTGTGTGCATGCATGTGTGTGTTAGTTAATAAAATGACTAAATGAAGAATAGTAGCAACAGCAACAACAACGAAAAAGACATCAATAAAAAACTAAATTAAAAAAAGGGAAGAAAAAAAATGAAAAGAAAACGTTTCTGACAGTATTTTTGGTGATGCTGCTGACGTATAATGGACCAAGGGGAAACTACTCATAGAACACCTCATGTGCACAAGTGCATCAAACTTTGTGTCTGTGCAGTGTTCTACAAGGTTTTGTTTTATGTTCATGCCTTATTGATTATTGTACATATTGCCCCCCCCCCCAATGCCCTCTCAGTCATTTTTTTATAAGATGATTTATTTTTTGAAGGATTAATGCTGTTAATTTTGTTTTTTGTTTTTATCACAGTTGACTGGGTGTTAAATAAACATTTCCTTTTTTCCTGGTATTGTAAACATATCATTATCACAGGTGTATAATAGTAATTGAGATTTCTATCTCATTGTCTCAACTGCCACAAAAGGCTTTTGAGGGTGATGATGGGGGGGGGGGGGGGGGGGGGGGAGCTCAGTGTAATTTTGCCACTCGTTATGTCATGATGCCTTAATTATTTTGTACTGCAGGAAAGCCACTTTTCTAGGTAAGGAGACTTTTGTCTCTTACTGGACTTTATCCGCAACAAACAGTTGAGTTTATTACAGTCACTACCCTACCTCAGGGTTACTTAACAGCAACAATTTTGTGAAGCTGGTATGTGTGTAACTGCCTGACTGGTGAGGGGACGCTGCAATGTGCATGCATTCCTGTTTGTGCAGGAAAAAAACAGCTGCATACGTAGAACCTTACCTGGGTCCGAGTTAAAGCGGGGAATGAAACCAAACAAGAGGAAGATGGTGATATGGGAAAGAACGAAAATGATTTTTTTTAAACCCTGCCCATTGAGTGTGTTATAAAGAAAATAAATGTTAAAACAAACAAACAATGCTTGCGGATAATAGTTGATTTGCTATGTTAGTTTGAGAAATGAGTGACTGATTGAGTCTGTTTGATGTGCAGGTGTGTCGAGTGGCTTATGAACTGATGCAGACGATGCACGGGGATGCCTCAAACTACTTCCGCTCCCTGGACGATGTGTTTTACTACGGGGGTCAGAACGCACACAACCTGCGTGCGACCGAACCCCACAAGGGGATGGGCAAGAATGAACTGTCCTTTGAGGTCAATGACCTTCTAGGCATTGCGGGGAACCACTGGGATGGCTACTCTAAAGGCATACACAGGAAATCGGGAAAGTCAGGGTTGTATCCATCGTATAAAGTAGTGAACAATATTGTCTCCGTAAAAATGCCCACCTACCCAGAGGTTCAAGAGGAGGAGGAGGAGGAAGAGGAGAAGGAAAAGGTTGGCGTTGCAGTGGACTATGGCCACAGATGATGAAAATGTGTTGATTCCTTGTCTTAGGTAGGAACAGGCATGTGTGTGTGTGTGTGTGTGTGCACATGTGTGCGTGCATGTGTGTGTGCGTGTGTGTGCGCTTGAGGTAAGGCAGGCAGCAACATCTGCGGTGTAGCTGAACTTAAAGTATCGCTGTCAGCAGTTGTATCACACTGTTTTTGGAACGTTTTCATGTTCACTTTGTGTACATGACCACCATTACGGTCTTCCGTATTTGTGCCGGAAGAAAAAATCAGTGAAGCCTTCCGGAAATATAGATTGCCTGTCAAAGTTCCGGATTCGTCATTCTTACAATTTCATGTTAGAAAACAAAAAAACTGCGGTATTTCAGTTTGTTTTGGCAAAGGTTGACGGTGCTTGTACCAAACATTGCAGTCATTCTTGGATACATTGTGCATGTGTGAAAGACACAGATGTATATGTAGACCTACTCTTGGAGGGTCTCTGCATGTGCAACAAAAGACAAAGCAAAAGAAGCTGTTTCCCTACTGTTCCCCAAAGAGAACATGACATCCTTGAAGCTAGAGGCCAAAAAAGTGCATGAGAATAGGGGCGCCATTGCAACAGTGTTCCGTGTAGCAAAACATGCCGGAGTCAACTGATTGCACACCTGCCATGCTGTCTTCGGCTAAAAAGATTTGTTTCTTCTCCAAACGTTTGAGAAAGAATGCCATGGGAGTTGGTCTTTGAAAGTTTCATCATCATAGACGAGAAAGGTTGATACACGCAACTGTGAAGTTTGCTGTACCATGATTTTTTTCCCTCATGAAATCTAGTGGCTGGTGCAATTTTGTGAACGTATGTTAGCTTGCTGTGTTCCTGAAAATCATGCCAAGTTCTTGATTTGAGTGACTTTGGTCCAGAGAATGTAATTATGGGGTAGGCATGGATGACGTTGACAATTTACTTGTGACGTAACATGATGGTGACTTGCTCCACTATCTGCCTGATGCCAGTTACTTTCTGCTTAAGTGTGGTTTGATATGCAGTGCATCATTCTTGCTTGGTGTGTTAAAGTTTGGACTTGAGTGCAAAATGTTTGGTGTGTGGGAACATTTTTTTACTGTTTATGATTTATTTATTTTTTAAAGATGTAAGTGTGCATTTTTATGTGTTGTTTCTTCTGAATCTTTTTTGATTTTGATAACAGTTGCCATAGACATTTCTTTGATGCATGGATTTTCAGCTCTCAGACAGCATGATGTTTGCCTTCAGTTTTGTTGTTTAAATACTTTTCTGTTCTTCACAAGAGTTGAACACAGTTTCTCAGGCAGTTGTCTGCCACACCCAAATGTCACGACATTGTGTTGAAAGAATGGATAGTGTTTTAGTTGTCTGTTAGGCACAGGGCAAAGTGGTTTCACGGGGGAATGTGGTTTTTGTTTTTAGCATAGAGCTCTCACCTGTGAATGAAAATTGCTGAAGTCAGAACACAGTTGCCTGAAGTGATGGGAGATATTGCTCATAAAAGTTTGCAAATGACGACAGGTGCAAAATTCTTGCCGGGTCTGTCTCTGCCATTTAAAAGGAGGAAAAATGCCTGTTGTTTGGTCAAAGGTGCATGTACACAGAGAGGAAAACTTTCTGCCTTTTTGAACATAAATGCAATGGCATTTGGGTGTTGATGGAAGAAATTGAAAGAGGGCAACCATAGTCAGGAAAAGTCTCTTGTCTCAGAAGCTAAAACCTGTCAGCTTTGATGTCTCATGTGTGGTGGAGTCCTTCTTGACTTGTGTAGAAAGTTTCAGGGCTTCCTCTCTCCGCCCCCCCCCCCCCCCCCCCCCCCCCCATGTTTTTTTTTCTCACACAAAGACAAGAAAGCCTGTGTGGTGATCAGTCTGTTTCTGTGTTTTTCTCACACAAAGACAAAAAAGCCTATGTGGTGATCAGTCTGTTTCTGTGTTTTTCTCACACAAAGATGAGAAAGCCTGTATGGTGATCAGTCTGTTTCTGTGTTTTTCTCACACAAAGACAAGCAAGCCCACGTGATCATCAGTCTATTTCTCTGTCCTCCAGGCACTAGAGCTGCGGGCATTTCCATGGCAGTAATGTAGATGTTGGTAGGTTTTTCACTTTCTGAAGCCGTACAAACTTGGCACAGTGAACAGCTGCATGGAAAATGTCTTAATAGGTCGACCCATTAATATGGTGACACTTTCACACCATGATCTCGATCAAAGTTGCTGCAGCAGCTGACATGTCAAAGTGAAATTGCAGTTTCTTGAGAATTTTTCATCCAGCCAAGAGGAGATTTTGTATTCATGATTGTTTGCATGCATATCCCTATCCTAAATTTTGATGCTTAAACGTTTGGTGATCAGTGACGCCTTTATTGAAATGAGAGAACTTTTGGCCCGGACAAAACATCAGTAAACTTTTTCTTCTGACACCGTTTCACCGACAGTTTGTGTGATGACAAGAAGTTTTGCACTTTATTATTTATTTTACTTTCAACAATTCCTCATCTGTTTGAGCATTGGGGAAATGTAAAACTTGCATTCATTAAAAAAAAAAAAAATGTCTTGCTTTTTTCTGCATGTGAGTCATTTGAGCATTTTATGTATTTATTTATTTTAAACGTTCTTTTGTGTCCTAACACTGATGAGGACCTTTGGTGATTTTGTTCATTAAGTTTTACTTTGATATGCTTTCTTAATCCTTCTAAGAGTTTTTAATAATGAGCTTTAACTTCAGCAATTCTACAGAAGAATGGCAATAATTAAATCGGTGGCATTGTGCAATGATAAGTACCCAGAATTTCTTGCCAGCAAGCTTCTTGTTTAAAGTTTTAGAAACTGCATGGTTTGGGGATTTAGGCATTGTGGTCAAGATTGTTATAGTGTGTGTGGAATGACAAAGACAGATGTAGAGAAGATATTTAACCTTGTTATTGTGATGTCAGCGTATTGTTTTAAGAACATGTTGCTTGCAGGCATCCATCAGGTCATGGGGGGAAACGTCCATCCAAACAGGGTTGTCTTCATTGGTGGATGTGGTTTATTATATGGTTTCATGAACCATATGACACTGAGGCTTTCGTCATTAAAAAGGCTGTTTGTAGCTTAGAAAGTTCTCCTAAGTTGCGGTTAGGTTTTGGACTGCTGGCCACAAGAATATTGGAAACTGATTGTAACGAAGGGAGCTCGTTTAGTGCAGAGCAGGCCTTTTGTTTGCTGCATGCTTGCTTGATTTAGGAGGGTCACCCACCCATGGCAAGTTAGAAGCTGCTTTTCACAAATGTATTGTTATGACATGCTTGGCGAGCATGGTGGAGGCTTTTATTATTATTATCACCAAGAAAATGTTGTTATGGCCACAGTTTTCAAGATGCCGTAGCTTTGTATTATTGCAGAATTTATTAAAGCAGAGATATTCAGTACCAGGATAGCACAGTCCATATTATGGGCTATTGAAAAAGAACCCCCCCCAAGGAGGACAGATTTTTGAACTGGCTGCAGCACCCATCTCTTCCTCACTGACATCGGCCTGATATAACCGCAATAGTTGACTGGGCGTAAAACACCAAGTTACTTACTTATTCCTCACAGACATCATCAGGCACATGACATAGAGCACAAAGTGCCGTCAGAAGGAAGACACATCATAGTTTTGCCATATCATTTTCCTTCCTGTCTTGATTTTTCTACTCAAAGCAAAGCCACTGCAAACAGGCTGTCTTTACGCAATCAGCCATAGGTTACCAATTTTGTTTGTTTATATGAACGTATGTTGAGCGCCTCATCTGGAGATGAACCCTAGGCACTTGACAGTGGTAACTATAATGTTATTTTTTGCTTCTGAGCAGAGCCACTGTGCTCCATCATATGCGGCTGATGTATAAAGACTATTATTATGTAGGTATACATACATACCTTACGTATGTGGCTTTGCATGAAGTGACATGGTGTATGGTTGAATGGTGTACACAGAACGCGCCAAGATGGCAGCAGTTTCATGCGGCACCAGCCATGTCAGCGCTGTAAGTACACCACTTCAGTGGTTATTCAAAAACGCGCTATAAAAAACTATTCACTCATGTAGAATCACATGCGAGCACAGTGAGTCTGCTCGAAAGCGGAGAATAGCTCTATAGAAAAGCGATCAGTAATAATAATAATAATAATCATAATCATAATTATGTACTGGTCTTTGCAGTTAGCCACAGAGCTGGTCCAGCTGATCATGAAGAGTGGCTACTCTCTTGCCTATCTGTGCCCTTGGGCCCAAACTATGCTGTCTTGGATAGAAAATCTTTGACAAAAGTGTCTTCTCTTCATTGTTCTTGTGTTTTCTCTGCTTTTGTGAAAGAATATTTGACGGGGTTGAATCCAGTGAGAGACTTCTCTTCATCGTGCTTGTGTTTTCTCTGATTTGTGAAAGAATATTTGATGGGGTTGAATCCAGTGAGAGACTTCTCTTCATTGTGCTCGTGTCTTCTCTGATTTGTGAGAGAATATTAATTTGATCGGGTTGAATCCAGTGGGAGAAATCCATTAAGTGTAACATATGTTGACATCATCGTACTGCCATGCTATTGTGAAATGTATTATGATACTAGTAGGAATGTTCAGATTTTAAGTGATATTGGTAATGATGCTAATCCAATTTTTTGTAGTCACTGTATTAATGTGTGTTTGTTAATACTCCTGTACCTTTTCTAATCCTTGTTGTTTTGAACACACCTGTACCTTTCCTAATCCCTGTTGTTTTGAGGTTCTGATCCTGTTGTTTTGAGGTTCTGATCCTGTTGTTTTGAGGTGAACGAGTATACACATACTATAAGCTAGTTTTTGTATTTTTCTCTGTACAGTTAGTTAAGCCTTTGTTTCATAGACTGCGAGTCAGTCCTTATATCATTTCTTTGCAGGACAGCAAAAACAAATCCACAGCCTCCACATTGGTTATAATTTTTATGTTTCAAAGTGTTGTGTTGGTACACTTTTTTTGTACTTGACTAGGTCATATGGAATAGATATATATATATAGCTGTGTTTGTTAATGAGTTCAGATTTTTTTTAAACTTCAAACCACATTGTTTTGAAAAACCATTGGCAGTCTCTGTTACTGTTATGTACTTGAGTGGAAAGTGCTATTTTTACTGAACTACCTGCAGATTTATGTGTCATTAAAGTATTAAATGTGTGTCAAGCTTGTTTGTATTGTGTAAATTTTACACAGACTTGTTTTGTTTGTATTTTGAGAAAGAAAAAAAAATGAAGATGTGTGGGTCTTGTGCAAAATATGAATCAGATGCTGTTTTGCTAGAGAATAGCTAACAAGTGCCATTGATGTGCATCATTAACATGTTGGCCAGATTTGTAGTCAGACCAGGCGTGGTCGTGGCTCAGGGTACAAACATTTCAAATGTTTCTAGTGGAATATTAGGCCAAAATCCTCTTTGGCCACTATTGCTCCAGTTGAGTCATCTTTCACAATTACCTACCTGACGTTCCAGAAGTTAACCTGCAGTATCGAAGGGGATCATAGTCCTTGCTGAACACCAGGGAAAAAGATCAAATGACTGGTGGTGTGAAGAACTTGCAGTAAAGAATGAGGAAAACGTACTCATGAAAAACAAACCCATTAAAATGGCTCTCATCGCTCCCCACCTTAATGCAGGAGTCATTCTGGTGGTGACAGAGTATATAATCTCCCTCTCCCCCCACCCCCTTTGCCATGCCCCCTTCCCCTCCCCCCTCTTCCCCTTCCTATTCAGCCTTATGGTTTCTTGGACATTAAGCATCATGTTTGCTTACTGACTCACCAAAATCGCCCTGATATAACCGCACTAGTTGATTAGACGTAAAACACCAACTTACTGACTGACTCACCAAAATCGCCCTGATATAACCGCACTAGTTGACTGGACGTAAAACACCAACTTACTGACTGACTCACCAAAATCGCCCTGATATAACCGCACTAGTTGACTGGACGTAAAACACCAACTTACTGACTGACTCACCAAAATCGCCCGGATATAACCGCACTAGTTGACTGGATGTAAAACACCAACTTACTTACTGACTCACCAAAATCGCCCTGATATAACCGCGCTAGTTGACTGGACGTAAAACACCAACTTACTGACTGACTCACCAAAAGAAGACTCGGTCACGGATACAAGAAAAACAACAAACATCCAATGTTTCGACAAATGTGCCTTTGTCAAGTTGGGGGGGCAGATCCCAAAAACTCCCCGATGAAAAAACATTTGTCAAAATGTCAGAGTTTGTTGTTTTTCTTGTACCTGTGACCTGTCTTCTTTCGGTGAGGATGTTTTCCTCATTCTTTACCACTCATTGAGTGCTGTTCAGCCTCCTGAAAAACGTATTCTCTTACAGTGATATGTGAAGTTTGATTCGAGTATTTCAGAACATTCAGTAGGCAAAGGAAAGTAAGATTACCTGTGCTAGGTAATTGTTAGGCTGATCCTTCCTGTTGTACCAGTTGAAAAGATTGCATTGTGAGGAAACGCTTACCCCGCATATAAAATCACCAAACAATACAGCTATGTATTCTCTTACAGTGATATGTGAAGTTTGATTCGAGTATTTCAGAACACTCAGTAGGCAAAGGAAAGTAAGATTACCTGTGCTAGGTAATTGTTAGGCTGATCCTTCCTGTTGTACCAGTTGAAAAGATTGCATTGTGAGGAAACGCTTACCCTGCATATAAAATCACCAAACAATACAGCTATGTGGCTGTGCCTGTTATTCTAGACACCTTGACATTTTTTATGGACATTTTTAACAGCATGTGTGTGTAGACCATTCAGAAATGTTTATTTGAGAACTTAACATTTTTTTTGTGAAATAGTAGTTAATGATGTCTTCCTTTTTATACATCGACATTGGGTTCTGTTGTGCAGAACTTGTTTTTAATGCTTTTTTTGTGTGTATGTGTGCCAGATTTGTTTTCTTCTGTTTACTGTTTTGAATTTCAGTTGAGTGGAGCAAGCGCTTTTGTTCTGTTTACACTTGATCCTTGTTTGCAGTCCTGTTGTTGTAATGTTTTAAGTCAGAGCTTTCAGTTGTTCATGTTTGTGCCAAATGGTGTTTTGTTTGGAAAAGGTGGTGGTGGTGGAATCCTTGTCATTGTTACAACTGCAATATTATCTTGATTGGGACAATCAAACAGTTTGTGTATTTTACACTGATCAGTAAATATGATGGTGATTTATTCCCTAGTCAATATGTCTCAGACTATTGTGACACTCTCTCTCTCTGATAACTCCCCCCCCCCCCCCCCCCCCCCACCCCAACCCAATATTTTGCAATCCACATCAGTGTCTGGCCAAAAAAATCCCAGTTTTCCGGTTACAAACAGTTGTGATGAAAATGTTTATTCTGAAGCTGTTGTTACTGTACCATTTTCAGTCACAAAAACCAGACATAAAATTAGAAGTTCCACAAAGACTTGGGGGGGAAGGGGGGGGGGGGGGATTGGAAACTGATAGATTAGTCAAACATGTTTTGACTGATAGATTAGTCAAACATGTTTTGGCTGTTGCCACTTTGCAATGTAATGAGCTGAATTGGAACCAGACATGAAGTGTGCTATATGGCTGGACAAACCAGAGAGTAATAACAGGATCTTCAGTGCCAACTGTTGACTGAAGCTGTTGGAAAAAAAAAAAAAAAAAAAAATTGTATTGGGGTGGGGGGGATTTATAATTATTGTTGACTAAATGTGAATGGGCAGTCCCTGCGTGCAATCACATGCATTAAAGTCTTAGTGCAGGTTAAGACTACCAAGCACTGGCAGACATATTCCATTGTTTGGACACACAAAAATGTAGCACACACCAGGTCAACCCTCAAAGACAAAATGTGGTTGCCCAGGTGACGGGGAATTGAAAACAGTTCCATATGCAGTTTACTTGTTGAAAAATGGGTGTACTACTGCCATAAAAAAATAAAAAGGAAAGGAAAGCAATTGTTTTTTTTTACACTGAGTCCACCATGACAGTTATATCAGGGCAAAATAAAAAGAGGAACACACTTCAGAGCTCAGGAGCTGTGTGAAAGTAGAAGTGGCCATCTTTATCTCCCCTTCCCTAATAGTCTGTACGGTCTCTGTGGACGCAAAGCAACACAGAGGAACACAGAAAAAGAAGAAGAATCTAGAGTGTCTTAACCACTTTGCCATACCATCTTGTATTAATGAGGAACACAGAAAAAGGAGAAGAATCTAGAGTGTCTTAACCACTTTGCCATACCATCTTGTATTACACAACACATTCCTGTACAAGGCAAAAAGACAATACAATATAATGATCAGGTTTAATTAAGTTTTTCCTCAACTGTTATGTGTTGGAAATTAATCTCTACCACAACATGTCAAGTAAAACTGGAGGAAGGAAAATATGAAAACAAAAGTGCATGTATCATATTAATAATCACCAATTTCAATGAAAATTATACCTGGGGAATAAAAGTGATATTTTGTGTGTGTTTTGGCATTTGTGTGCAGTTTTGTGTACAACTTTAGTTTTTATGTATGTGTTTTGTTGTTGTTGTTTTAAAGGAACTAGTCTCCCAAAAATATGTTTGATCCAGTGGGTATAAAAGTTAGAAATAAACACCTAAATTTAAGGATTTTACTTTAAAATGTCCCATCAGTTTTGTACTGAATTGAAAAAACAAGTTCTTTTAGTGCACCCAGAGACCAGACGTGCATAACTATAGACATGACTTCAAACGAAACCTCAAATAGGCCATGGAATGACAGGCACACTATGTGACATTTGATTGTATTCAATTTGTACAGCTGATTCTGCCTGTTGTCACACACACTTTGAAAAAATAATGTATATAAAAGTAACATGGCGTTTTGAAACAAGACCCTTAAGGTTTGAGCATTTCTTTTGATCTCTTCTCTTCTTGAACAAAACACGTTTTCAGAAGGCTGGTTTAAAAATATATATATATATATTGTTATTAAATCTGTGCCTGCATTATAACTTGGCATACTTTCCACCTCTCTCTTTTTTAAACCGACAAAAGTTCTGTACCAAGTTTATCTTTTTTGTGACCAGGTGTGACAATGGCAAAACTTTGATCAGGAGACCCCCAAGTTATGGGTACCAAGAGATTTGTTTTGTTTTTTTAATCCATTTCTAGGGCGTTCCAGGATTGCTTTCATGCAGACACCTAGTGTGATGGCACTGATAAATATAGTCATCTGTAGCAGGTCCTGTTTGAAGCTCCAGAGCTTTTCTGCAAGCGAGGCTCCTTGGGGCCAGCACTGTGTCTGTGCTTCTGCTGTTGTGATGCTTAATGTCCTCTGATGTCAGTTGACATATTAGGGACAAACTGTGACCAATGCGTGAGCATGGTTCAATATTGCTTTATGTCCATGGAAACCGTAAGGCTCGTTAGGATGGAAAGCCAAGGACGGCCACCTCGACTTTCACACAGCTCCTGAGCTCTGAATGTCTGTGCTTCCTGGGATATTACTATACATAGGGGGCAGGACTGCAGAACATGCTTTACAGGTTGTCCCTAATATGTCGGCCCAACATCCGAGGACATTAAGCCCCACTTCATCATCATCATCATAGAACATGCTCCGGCAAGGTTCTTAGCATCCTTACGGGTGCTTACAAGTACTTGCAAACTGAATTTGCCAGGTAAGGCCTTACAAGTCCTTATATTTGCATCATGGTCCTTACAAGTCTAGCTAATACTAAAAACCCACATTGGTAGTTATTAAAGCCTCATTTTTCCAAGTCGGCGATACTGGATGGTACTACGCATTTACTAAATTTTGAAATCATTTGGATATAGGTTGAGATGATGTCTGAAGCAGACGATGCTTTCCTCCATGTTCATTTAGATCATGTGCAGCCGAAATCACAGTCGCAAGATTACGCAATAACTTCCAGGTCAGCCATTTGGTTGCAAAATTTGAACTGTGCAAGAACCTGAGCTAAGAGCAAAGATGCCGAGAAATTTTCATTCCAAGATCACTGGCTAAAGGACAGTGCATACCAGGAGTGAGTTCTAAAAGATAGGCTGGACAAACACCACACTTGATGCGTAGCATGTGAAATTCAGCTCATTTTTGTGTGTTCCTTACTGTTGCAATGGTCCTTACAAAATCTGTTATTGGTCCTTATAAGTCCTTATAAGGACCTTATTTGGCTCTAGTCCAAGTCCCTGGGAACCATGTCTGGGGTTTGTGGGCCTGTCTCACACAGGCGGTGGACCGTGCGTGACAGACTAGCCAAGGGTGGGCTTGCAGTTGACAGTAGCCAGACCCTAATCAGATGATGATGATCTGCTGCTGGATTACGAGGGGAAAAAAATGTTGGTGAGCTTTAAGAAAAGATGCACACCTTTCAAGCCACAGTGGTTCATTTAAGCATGTAAAATACGATCACCCCATGCAGACAACTGGAGGGTAGTTCACTTTCTGGTTTGGTCTTTGTGTGCCAAGTGTAGGGACTGTTCCGTGGAGAGTTTACAAGACAAGCAGGTCACCTGTCGTACTGTGGCCTGTTTCATAGGAGAGATGCAGGATTTGCAAGTTCTCTTCCTGTGGTGGTAGTCCTCTATAAGGAATGATAAATCCATGATAGGTCTGTAGCATTCTGACAAAGGTAGAGTTATCTTCGTCCATCTGATGAGGAAATGCCAACTTGCTGAGACCTATTGGCTGATATGAGCAACATTGTGGGCTCTGCTCCCCCCCTCCCCCCACCCACCCACCCCACCCCAAAAAGAAGAAGAAGAAAAGAAAAAATAATATAAAACTGTCCTGAAAATATTTTGTGGAATGCAACATGCAAGGCTTGTTGTGAAATGTTTCCAAGACTCTAATCTGTATTTGCACCTTAGAAGCTTGAACGTGGGTGGATCTGCTGATAATTTCATACAAGTTTCAGTATTGTGCATATCTACACCAAAGTGAGGGTGTTACTGTTACTAGTTGGTTTTGTCTTTAAATGAAATGCTTGTAGAGATTTGAGAATATGGAGCTGAAAGGAGTAACACTGTTTAAAAGGGGACACCAAGCCATGAAAATGCAGAAAACGTAAAAATCTTTTCATTTGCAGGCTTCATACTCTTATTATTTTAGCAATATTTATGCAGTTGGAGTTCATTTTTGCTCATCGGAGGAACATAGCCATACTGGCAGAATACCCATACTGATTCAGACTTTCACTGAACTGCACAAAAGTTGGCTCATGATGTAAATGACGCTTCTGCCACACATTCTGACACACTGCCACCTTCATGACATCGCAGACACCTTCATGATGTCACAAACACCTTTGTGATGTCACAGACATTCTGCCACTTTCTTGACATCACGGATGCACTGTCACCTTCATGACATCAGACACACTGCCACCTTCATCATTTCACAGACACACTGCCACCTTCATGATGTCACAGACACACTGCCACCTTCATGATGTCACAGACACACTGCCACCTTCATGACATCACAGGCACACTGCCAAACACAAAATAGCAGCACTCCTGGTCATGTTTTTACAACTGTCAAACTTGGATTTTTAACAAACTAGACTGGCCTGATCAGAGGCCCTAGATATTCAAGTCAGGTCAGTATACTTTAATCATCCCACACAAAGCAGTTCAGCTAACTACTAAAGGCTAATTAATTTAAAAACAACATGGAAAAAAACAATAAAATCAAAAAATCAAAAAAAATCACAGCAACATCAACAACAGGGCTTAAGCAAAATGTATTAAGAGCCCCTCATCAGGATTACTTTCATCTACAGCAATACTCATAAGACATTTCCATTATTGAAATCCTTAGAGCTGGGATGCAGCTGCTGGAGTGGCAGGGAACATTGCAACTGTATAGATCTATCTACATGACAAGTGTATACATGCATGTGGGGGAAATAGTTGTGTGTGTACCTTTTTGCTGAACATTGGGTGAACTCAGGATTTTCGCTGAGGAATGCTAGCATGCAAGCAGCAAACCAGCCTGAACAAACTAAACAGGGGAGAAGGGGTGGGGGGGGGGGGGGGGGGACAAACTGCTGTGAGTGTGTGTATTTTTTAATACCATTTCTATCAGCAGGACCTGTGGATGCTTCTTTGTTTGGTGTCCCCTTTAAGATAAAGTTAGCTTTTGAACTTTTAAAGTCATTTACAGTTCGGGATGGATGAAGCCAAAGTAGGCTTTTGAACTTCTAGTCATTTTTGCTGTCTCCGGATGGACAAGGTCAAAGTATGTGGTTTTTGTTGTTGTTGTTTTGCTTTTTAACTTGCGCATTAGAATTATAGGTCAGGATGGACAATGTCAAAGCAGGCTTTTATAACTTGCTGAAGTCTGAAGTTATGCTGAAGTGTAAAGTTATTTACAGGGACTGAGCTGAAAGAATATATTGATGACATGGACGTTGAGTGGTAAGAATGTGACAGAATAAACCAAATAGATCCTGAGCAGTATTTGACAAAATGACCTCCAGGATACATGGTTGCCAGTCATCCCATGACCATGTTGCCAGTCATCCCATAATCTTTGTTGTCAGTCATCCCATGACCTTTGTTGCCAGTCATCCCATAATCTTCGTTGCCAGTCATCCCATGACCTTCGTTGCCAGTCATCCCATAATCTTGTCAGTCATCCCATGACCATTGTTGCCAGTCACCCCATGACCTCCGCTGCCAGTCATCCCATGACCTTTGTTGCCAGTCATCCCATGACCTCCGCTGTCACTCATACCATGACCTTCATTGCCAGTCATCCCGTGACCTTTGTTGCTAGTCATCCCATAATCTTCATTGTCAGTCATCCCATGACCTTTGTTGCCAGTCATCCCATAATCTTCGTTGTCAGTCATCCCATGAGCTTTGCTGCCAGTCATCCCGTGACCTTCGTTGCCAGTCATCCCATGACCTTCCCATCTACTGTCTTTGTCCCCGCTTTAGTTTGTGCAGGTCACGTGTTTTGCTTCTTCTTCAATGGCAGATGTGTTGTTTTCTGCCACAAACTGCAGTGTCTGTTTCCATCCGCTTTTTGCATCAGATCAGATGGCTGTGCAGGGTGAACGTAACAACTACCGCTTATTATAATATGTTGTAAGGCAGTCTCTTCAATGTATCTGTTTTGGTGCCATTAAAGTTTTGCCACTTGTAAACAAATGACTCACGTGTTGCATCATGCATAACACAGTTACAAAGTGTAAGTCAGTGTCAGTGTGCATGCTTGATGAATGTTGAATTAGGTCTAAAACCTACGCATCAAATAGTTTCAAATTGTGCTATTATCCAGGCACATTTTTTTCCTTCTAAAATGTCAGTGCTTGCAGAGCTGTTTCGTGACTTCCAAGCCTCAGTGATTTTGAATCCAACCATCCAACTAAAAACGGAGGCAAGTGCAGATCAAGTGCTTTGATTTCAAACAATCCCCTAGCACACAGTCGGAAATTTCTGGAACATTTTAAGCGCCATTTTGGGAAACAAACATCATTAGGATCACTCAAACAGGTGCATATCTGTGAAAGTGAAGCCACAATTGAGTTTGATTACAGTCTGTAAAAGGTGAGTCGATCGCCAGTTGACGATCGATTGTTTCGGCCCTCTGCTCAGACATCGGCACTGCACAAGCATGCACGTCCTGATTCTGGAACTAGATCTAGATCAAACGTCAAAGCGTGTGCGTGCTGAAAGATAGATACTATAGGTAGCTAGTCACTTTTTGTTGCAAATTTTGAGAGGTTTCAGTCATCAGATGTGAAACTGTTTGAATGATTCTGTCGACATTTGTGATCCAAAATGGCGTTTAAAATGTCCCAGGAATTTCCGACCGCTTCCGCGTGATGCGTTCTCAATGTTGATCTTGAGGGATGCATGCAACTTTGCAAGTTCATTTTATAAGTCGATGATGTTAAAACAGCCGTCAAACTGGACCGTTTTTTTCTATTTTCCGTTTTCTTCTTTTGAACTTTGTAAGATAATCAAGGCTCATATTTCGGACATGACGATTTGTAGATCCAAGGGAGGGATTAGTTGCCATGTTCTGCTTGGTAATTCTTCTTTCAGTGTGATTTGCCTTGCTTGTGCTAATGTCATGAGTGTGTGTGTGTGTGTTTTTGTGTGTTGGAAGTGATGAGAAAGACGTCAAATGAAGTGTTGTAGTGTTTATGTAATTGGTATGGTTTCACTGTGCTCTTGGTTGTGTGTATTTTGTCGACCCTATTGTTTTTGTATTGCACGCTTCAAGCTCACGTTAGGTCTAATCGTACTGCATACACTTTTACACTACATTAGTTCTTTCTGTCTGAAGAAGTAGACCTGACCATTTTCGTTCTCTTTTTTGCTATTTCTTGACTTTTTAGTGGCAGTTGGCCTGAATCCTGCATTCAACCGTTTAACCATTGACGTGGAAATTCTCACCTGCACTGCTGTAGCTCGTCTACAATTATTCAATTACTGTAATTGTATTGCAGTTAGCAAGGGGAAAGATTGTTTGGAGTTCAGTCGGCTGCCAATGAAAATTGGCCTTTAAGATGAAAATGAGGACAAACATACAACATTCACACAAGCTTTCAACTACTTGCAAACTTTATTTCCACAAAAAAGCAAGTCTGTGGATCTTTTTTTTAAAATATTTTTTATTAACATTAACAGCAAGCACAACTAAGGATTAATAAATGATACATACAGAAATATGTGCATTTTATAATAATTAGATTTTTGTATCATAACAAGTTTGACTGAAAAATGACGACATAATGTAAAATTGGGCTAAACTCTCCGTTAGGCAAGTGATCATGTGATCTAGTTTTTATTGTGAGATGGTGGGTTTCCAGATGATCTCTGACATAAAAATCCAATTACTAACTTGCACTTCACAATACCAGTGCCATATGGCAGCAAGCTGCATGTACATACCACCTGACCAGCAATCATCTCCTCCTTGCTCAACAAGCATACAAAAAATAGATGGCTGTGTGGCATTGGTAAGCATCTCTGCAGCCATGCCACGTTGATGAGCAAAGAAACATGCAGTGCGACTTGCACACATTTCTTCACTAACAGTTATAAACAACTGTGACAACTTGCCACCCAGCGCAATTAGCGGGAACACCAAGCTCCTGCAAAAAACTATATATGTATACATGGCATGCACACACACACACATATAATATAGTTCAAATACAAGACAGTACTAACATTGTCAGGATCACCCAGCACCACCCTCTGCTTTCAAAGCCATTGAACAATTATAAATCACTAACAACAAATAAAAATAATGAAATCACAAATTCAAGCGCTTCAGTGACTCATACACAAAAATGATCAAGAGAATGTCCAGTCAAAGACAGTTCGTTTGACACTCAAGGTAATTTTTACAGTTCTGTGCTCTTTGAAAACCTGTAAGTGAAAACCTGTTTGTTGAGACTCTGAATATGATAACAGTGTCAAAGTAGCTGACAACGTAACTAGTTAATGCCAAAAAACAAAGCCCAAATTATGGCATGCAAGAAAACCACAGGCCATGCACACTTACTGCACAGGACAACATGAAGGCATCAGAAAGTTTGATCAAACAGGGGCCCCCTTACACATCTTGTCATTCGGACATTCCTGACAGACAATGAACTGAGAAACGTGTGCAGCGTGTGTGTGTAATATTGTTCTGGTAACAAAAGTAGGTCGCTTTGATCACGTGGGTTTCAAAACAAGAAAACAGGCCTGTTCTTCATGTTGTGCAGCTACTGTTATCATCAGTTTTGAATTTTTTAGCCATCACCATTATTTCAGTCAAGATCTTGTCCAAAATCATTCTTTCCAGGCTCAGTTTACAACATGATCAAGCATGAACTATTCTTGATGCATTAATGTGTATGAAGCACCAAAACAAGGGTAAGTTAGTTAATAATTGGATTTTAATGTCCTGTCAACCACACAGTCAAACTCAGGTCATAAGCAAATGCACATTCCAAAATTCTTCTCATAATATATATATAATATATAAACGCAGGGTTTATATATTATATACATGAGAAGAATTTTGGAATGTCAATTCACAAAACCCATCACTTCGCAAACATAAAACAAAACAATATATATATACAACTTTACAAGCATTAGAGACAAATTTTGAAAGAGTTGGTCCCTTAAATATTACCCTCATTAAAAGAGTGCATAAGGCTTGGACATGCCAGAATCAGTACATCTAATTTATCGATACCAGATTAGAGAAAAATTGAAAAAAAGGATATCAACTAGTAGAAAAGCCAAAACAGACCACAAAAAAGCACATCAATGTGGATTGTAAACAAATATGCAGCAGTCTGTGGAATAGGGCTGGGAGCATTGGGGGAGTGTTTCGTGCCAGGAAACACCCCCACTGACATGACGCCAAGCTAGAAAGGAAACATGCACACACTTTGGTGAGAGGACAACAGTGAGACAGAAGCAAAAATGATGAATAAGAAAGTCTTAACTGCAGTAGCAACGCTTCTCCCTCTCTCTCAAACTGTTAACCGTCTCAAGCACTTGTAAACAATAAATCATCTCAATCTCTCTCCCTCTCTTTCACACACACACACGCATGCATGCACGCACGCACACACACACATGCATGCACACACACACACATGCATACACACACACACATGCGCACACACACATGCATGCACACACACACAATCAAGTTTTAAGGCTATGCAGCTGACAGAATAGATGACTCGCAACACCTTTTTCAATATATTTGATACAGAATTCCAACCCCTTCTGTTGTACTCAAGTGAAGTGGAGGGCAGTCCTTGTAAAGGTTAGCAATCTGACTGAAAGCATGCATGTCTTTCTCTGCAAGCGATTTCTTCATGTGACAGGCTGGACACCAAACAAAACGGTGTATGGTGAGCTTGGTCAGCATCCTCTGCAGATCAAATGATTGTTACACCAGAACAATCAAATACTGGTTCCGCTTGTTGAGGATGGAGTCTGAGCGCTTGCCAGACCAAGCTTACAACATGTTGATGAATCTTGACAGTAACAGTAAATGCAATGGGCCTCAGACACGGTTGCTGATGAACATGGGCAGGTTGTGGATGACCATAGGCTGATTGTTTCGGAGGTTTTAATAACCCTGCTCTAAAACTGCCATCCAAGCTGTGAGCATTAGGTACGGGTGAAAACAGGCCCTGGCACACTTTGGCTGCACAGTTACCCTCACTGGTACTTACACATGTCTGCATTCGTTTCGGCCACCTGGCAAAGGTGGGTCACGTGCAAGACTTGTGTTGGTGCTGAGCGAAAGTAATCACGCACAAGAGATACCAAAATGGTGGTGCTTTATACCCGTCTGTATACACTGTCTTTTATACCCGTGTCTATTTGCATTGCAGCCAGCTGTCAAAAAAGGTCAAGCTCAAGAGCTACTTGCGTGATGGTACTTGAAACATGCACAAGAGCTACTTGCGTGATGGTACTCGAAACATGCACAAGAGCTACTTGTGTGATGGTACTTGAAACATGCACAAGAGCTACCCTTGTGATAGGACCTGAAACATGCACAACAGCTACCCTTGTGATGGGACTCAAAACATGCATAAGAGCTAACCTTGTGATGGGACTTGAAACATGCACAACAGCTACCCTTGTGATGGTGCTCACAACGTGCACAACAGCTACCCTTGTGATGGTGCTCACAACATGCACAAGAGCTACCCTTGTGATGGGACTTGAAACATGCACAACAGCTACCCTTGTGATGGTGCTCACAACGTGCACAACAACTACCCTTGTGATGGTGCTCACAACATGCACAAGAGCTACCCTTGTGATGGGACTTGAAACATGCACAACAGCTACCCTTGTGATGGTGCTCACAACGTGCACAACAACTACCCTTGTGATGGTGCTCACAACATGCACAAGAGCTACCCTTGTGATGGGACTTGAAACATGCACAACAGCTACCCTTGTGATGGTGCTCAAAATGTGTCCACTAGCACTGTGGCCACCTGGTGAAAGTGGTCACACGCAAGAGTGATCCTTGTGTTGGCGATTTCCATGTCTGAATGCAGGGCCCTTGTTAGTACTTTACACATTTCTGTATGCCTAGCGAAAGCAATCTCACATGTTACCCATGCTGGCAGCCTACTTTATACACACCTATATGCCTTGTGGCAACCTTAGTGAAAGCAGCCGCTCACAAAACTGTTCTGCCTCGAGGCAAACTGTCCATGCTTCATTTTTGCATCATAAAAGTGAGCATCAACATTAAGCAACAGATACTGAAGTGACTGGAGCATGAGAATAAAACTTAGAGAAAAAGTGCTTTCATTTGATTCATTTCTGAACAGAATGCATTGTGCTGCCACTCTTGCAGCCCCAGTGCATCTGTCCTCAGCTTTGTTGGGTGTTATTTTTTCGCCTGAGTTTCCCTCTCATATGTGATTTGCCACTCAAAGTTGACGAGCGTCAATGCCTAGTTCCGTGTCTCTGAGGTGCCCTTCCCCATTCTTAAGACATACCTAGTCCACCTGATGAGCCCAGGGGCAGGAATAGCTCAGTTGGTAGAGCGTCCAACAGAAAAGCCAGATGCAATACTGATGCAGGTTCGAATCTCCAGTGCTGGAAAGGATTTTTCTTCCTGAGTCAACTTTCAGTGCAGAATGGAAGAGCTAACCGATGGAAGAGCTAACCAAACTGTATAAGGACAATATACAGTTTGGTTAGCTCTTCCACTCTGAGTGGAAGGCATACATTTAATTTCAAAGAACAGAATAAGAAAACTGAGTTTTTATGGCCACTAACAAGGAATACACAGTGAAAAGTATCTCAAGGCAGGAACAGACTTAAAGATGGTGCTGAAAATAGAGTAACATTGGGAGTAAGTAACTTACTGTTTTACGCCCTGTCAACCAGTATGCAGAGCCTCCGCTAGACCGGCATATGCTGGTTTTTACCAGTAAATGTTTCCCCAGTACCGGTAAAAAATATAGTCGCCAGTACCAAGTACCGGCTGAAACTGAGCGTTTTGTGTGACTTGCTAGAGATCATACTCTGTACCCTGGGTCCTGAAGCAAGTGGAAGCTGCCGCTAAACAGGATCACTTCCGGTGATGTTCAGCAAGCAAAACAATGAACGCAAATTTTTTCACTGACATTGGCAACAAAACTGAGTTTGATTACAGTCTGTAAAGGATGAGTCATCAACTGATACAAGATCAACTGTTTTTCCCACATCATCACTGAAGAATGTGCACGTCGTTACTTGGAAACTAGATCTAGATCAAACGTCAGTGGCGCCTACACATGCTGAAAAACATTGATAAAACTAACCTTTTCAATGGAAAGACTGTACCGGTTGACTGAGAGTTGTACCGGAATATTTCTTTGTTGCCGGTACTGCGTACCGATAGTCTGGTACGGTTATATCAGGGTGAGTACTGTTGGGAGAATTTATGGAGTAAAATATAGCTGAAGACCACAGAGACAGAAACAGATGACAAGAACAGAGTAAAAAGGAATGGGCAAGCTTGGTTACTATATACCCATGCATAACAAATGCATTTCTAATGTGCTGAATCCCTCTGACTATAACAGTATAAGCCAGTGCGCAACGAACACACATTTGTCATGTCAGAAACCTTGAACCTCGGAGGTATATAGCATAACATCCCCACCAGCGAGAAGGTGTACCCATGGGGACGCAACATCTTGGAGGTTGTTCCACCACAAGCCATGAATGGGTGGTCTTCTCACTGAAGATACTGCACAAAAGATGATTCTGGACTATCCAGGACTCACCATAATCATTGTTGCAAATGTTCCTCACGATATCTGTACCCAAACAATACATCACTACAAACCATACGCAACCATGCAACGCACTGCCATATTGCAAGCACTCAATCAAAGTCAGCTGACAGAAAAGAATCGGGTTAGGAGGAGAGTTTGAGAGAGAAGAGAGAAAATGATGTAAAGCATGTGCATGTTTCAACGCTCTAGCTTTTCCTGGGAGAAGATGGTAAGAGACTGTTGTTTGCCACAGTAATCTACTGGTGTTCAGACTGTCCAACCTTCCTCGGAACAAAGCAGCTTTCAGAATTGCATGGAGACCGAGGATACGCCACCAAACTGTCGTAAACCTGACCAGTCTTTCCCAGTGCTGTGTGATGAGCACAGCCAGAAATGGACTGGAGCAGAACCCACATCCCTCCCCAGCAGACAATACAGAGGCCATCGCTGAACAATGCATCATCCACCACAATGTCAGAAGCTGCTTAACCACTGGAGGCGCACCGCAAACTGCCGTTTCCATCAGCATGCAGGAAAGTTCTGCAGTCTTTGGGCAGTCTCTTTCGTTGCTTCCCATCTCCTGACCAGCTGAGACGTCAAGTTCCCCCAGCCCCACCCTGGCTAGAAAACTGCTGGGTTTGGGTTCTGGTCCACGACAATGCGGATGAAGATGGTGTCGTCTTTCAGGTATCCGTTGCTTTGGTTCTCCAGCACAGCGTGCGAGACAAACAGCGGGCATCCACTGGCCACGTTCATCTCCGATGTTGGCCGCTGGAAACTGGATGAATTGGGGTCTGGTTGGAAATGATCCGTTAGGTGTCGCTTCTCAGGCGACTGGTCCAGCAAGGTCAAGGTCACCTTCTGCCGGAACGGCCAGTTCAGCAAGGCATCGTACTCTCCTGTAAACCAAAAAAGTGGCAAAAATAGCACATCTGGAACAATGGCTGAAAATGCAATTAAACAAACACACACAAAATTAACAGGCCATTTGTACTTTCAAATTAATCGGCTGTTTGCATAATAAGCGCACAAATGACAGCATTTGCATTAGGTTCAAAGATGTGGCATTCAGTTTTGTATTCTTCCACATTACACGTAAACCCCACAATATACTGATAGTATGGCTAGCAAAACTTTGTTCTGCAATTGTGAGATCTGTCACATGAATAGATAAATTTGCCAAGGTGTACAATTTCTGTTGTCGAGTGAGGTGTGTGCAACACAAGTTCTTTAGAAAACCATGCATATTAAGTTTTAGTCACAGACCAGGTGCAACACATCTGATGAAAGGCGGGAAGCATTCTTGAAGAAGGAGACTTACAGAGATGAATTCTGATTTCCAATTCATTCATCATCTTCTTGTTATTTATGTTCCACATGTAACAACTGTTATTGGCCGGTCTCTTCATTTTCCTCCACCACAATGCCTGAGGAACAACAATACCTCCAGTGTTGCTCACTTCTGCTGAATGATGCTGCATGTTCTGTTCTGAGAGATTCAAACCTTTTGTCTGGGTAACTTCGCCGCACCTTTTTCGCTTTCCTGGTATCAATTTCATGTCCGTGTCCATCAGTTTTCATTGAATTTTCATCACTGTTTCAAAAGCAGCCATTGTGCTTTTTGTTTTGGGGGTAAAAATGTTTCATCATTATGTGTGCGTTACAAATATCTGCATGTGTTCTTTACTTTAATCCCCAACCGGTGAGTGTAACTGTAAGTGGGGGCTGACAACACTTTATCCTAATCTAGTTGCAAACAGTGGCCATGTTTATTTTTCTACTTCCACCTGTTTCAACATCAAAAGAAGAATGAATAACTGTTCAAACAATGTTCTGATGGGTCATTTCCCTAACACATTAATTAGCTAATGGAAAATGGTAATGAAAGCTAATTAGTTGTACTGAAACTGTCATGTGGTTTAAAATACCGCAGACTGGGAAAGATGCAGCTACATAATTGGAGAAGCGTTTGCATTTCAATGACTTACACCTACTTCCAATTTATTTGGTAATATTTTCTTTTAAGGCAAAAATCAAATAAGTTCTATTTCACCTTTAAACAATTCCCCAACGACTGTCAGTTATCAAACTTCAGTAAGACATGGATTCCAAATAATCCTCTTCATGTTCAAGCTTCTTTAAATTCTTTGACAGCTCAACATTAAATCATTCAACTGACTACTGATGTTCTACAGCCAACCAGTGTCAACTTTCAGCTAACCTCTCATCACAACAAAGAAGAGACATGTACGTCGTCTTGCCCATGCCAGCACCATTCAGGCAGACTGGCACATGTCTTGTAGCCAAATTAGCTCAAGTAGAATGGCTGGCAGTACAAGGACAGATTTGGTCCCTTCATCACATCTCTATTCTGACGCTCTTACAGCAAACCAACATCAACTATCCACTAACCTCGCATCACGACAAAGAAGAGAGACATGTGCGTTGTCTTGCCCATGCCATCGCCATTCAGGTAGACTCTGGCACACATCTTGTAGCCAAATCGGCTGGAGTAGAATGGCTGGCTGTACAAGGACAGAGTCCGTCCATTCACTGCATCTCTCTTCCGACGCTCGTAGTCGCGAATCTTCCAAACAAGGGTGCCATCGTAGGAGGCTGTTTCCAGCAGTTGGAAGCGAAGGTCCATTTCTGCCATGCGGACATCGTGCACACCCAGCTGTCGGTCATGTGCGGCTAGCTGTGTATGGACGACACCTTCAACACACCCCAGTCACAAGTTGTGTGAGGAAGACAATAGACAAAGGCAGAAATTCACAAGCTGGTGAAGAAATTCCAAAACTTGTGCATCGGTGTATGTTTGGAAAACCTTCTTTCCTGTAAGGATAAAACTCTTGATAAAATGAGTGTACTGCACTGGTGTATTGAAGTGCATGTGAGTGTGTGTATCATGTGTGTGTGTATTAATAGCATAATTGTGTGTATGTATGTGTGTGTGTGTGTGTGTGTGTATGTTCATTGTGTGTGTGTGTGTGTTATGGTTAAAATGACCCTCAGGAATATATGTATATAGATGCTATACCTAAAAATAGCCATGATACCATTGTCTAAAAACATTCAAATAGTCATGTGGTCATGGGACCACCTCATTGGCTGATGGGGTCATGAGGTTGAAAGGTCAAAGCCATGTCTAAAATAATTTCAATCTAAAAATAAGTTATGTACTAAAAATAGTCCCTGTCACCCAAATGACAGGATTGAGGTTACTAGGTCAAGGTCATCATGTCTAAAAATAATAATGGAATATTGGGATATAGATGCCATACCTAAAAATGGCCATGTCATTGTCTAAAAATAACCAGTCTGGTCATTGGAGGGGGTCATGAGGTTGAAAGGTTAAGGTCATGTCTAAAATAATGCCAATCTAAAAATAAGTTACACTAAAAATAGTCCTGAGGTCACTGAGTGACAAGAGATTGAGGTTACTAGGTCAAGGTCATCATGTACATATATAAAAAACTAACTAAAAAACCCACCTCATGATGCCCTGCGCTGTAAGTGATTATCTCAAATTTACTAAACATTGCTCTCTTGCATAAAGGATGACTGTATCTCACTGCTGTTCTCTCAGTTCTCCAAACAGGGAACTTGTAAAACAAGGTGATAAACACCCTGACCAATGCCTACAGCCCCCGTTGCCCTGAGAAATGGCACACAAAAACATTCTTTCAAATTTTCAAGGAAACCTGAGCCCCCCTCCTCTTTCTCCCCCCCCCCCCCCCCAAAAAAGGGTGGTGGTAGTGATGGGGCAAATGTAAAGTAATAAAACAGGAAACACACATACAAAATGCTAAATAACTGACTCACACACATCTTTAAAAAAAATAAGGTTTGTCTGTAAGATCTTCATCCAAAAACTAAACAAAAAAGTGAGAGAGAAAAAGCAGAAAAAAGAGAGCATATAACTATGTTATGGCTCTTCTCAAAACAGCAAATGTCACTTACCTCCCTTGAGTTTGCCAACTTCAATAAAAGCATGTTATTTACACTGCAATGATTTTTTGCCCCGCTCTCTCTCGATTACCAACACACACTGAACATGCAGTCTGTATGATGCCTTAAATAGTACAGTTTTGGGCTACTGTACTTAACTCCTTGCAGTTGTTTCCCTTGAATTTCGATCATCGGTGATCGATGGACAAACTTGCCATTTGAGCAGTTTAAAAAAAAACGAACCTAGTATTTTTCTGCGAGAAATACATCAGGGAAACTCAGTCTGGGCAGTTTGTGGGCAAAATGACGTTATTTAGATTATTTTTCGGTTACAATTACGTAACACAAATGAGTCATGCAGCATATTCTATTTTGCCGCCATTTTCAATTTTGTTTGAGTTCAGCGTACACAGTGTGAGCGTATATTTGGCGAAAACAAGTTCTGATGAGTCTTCAGACAGTAAAATGCCATATGATAGTTCAGATGAGGAGGTCTGGGAGGAAGAGGAGGTGAGCGGAGATGACAGTGACGGCGGACCTGGATTTTTTTATCCAACTCGATGGGCACCTGGCCTTCACGTGGTGTAAGTACTTTGTTTACACTTGTCTCTCAGTGAAATCATGAGATTTCTTTGTGTTCTCATCAAAAACTACAACATTATAGTACTGGAACAGATATTTATGCTTGCTGCTTTTGCACAAGTGTTTTTACATTTCAATTTTTACTTTGTTACACTTACAAAGACCAAGGCTACAACACGCAGGACTCGGGGACAAGGAACCCCCTGCCCCCCTTCCACCCTGCTCGTCCACCTGGTGTCTACATCGAGGACTGCAAAACACGTGCTGACATCGGCAAGTTTCTGCGTCCCGTGGACTTTTTAAAACTGTTTTTTACCCCTTGCCTGATAGGCATGTTGTGTACTTACACAAATGATTATGCAAATACTGTTGGCCCCAGAAACCTTCCCTCTACCAGTCATGGAGTAACACCTACCCTGAAGAGTTTTATCGTTTTATTTGTCTTTTGATGTACGTGAGTATAGTTCATAGTATATAACACTGCGTAAAACAAATAAATGGTGGAAAACCACTTTCTTGATATTGCACGTGTGAATGCATTTATCTTGTTTGAAGATTTCAGAAAGCAGCATGCAGATATACCAGAACTACAAAGACCTGACAGATATGAACAACTAGACTTTACAACAGAGCTGATTGGGCAGCTTGCAGATCTTGATGTACATCTGATGTTCCTCACGTTTAAAAAAAAAAACGTGTTTTCACAACACATTCTATTATCCCTGTTATGACCAAGGAAAGATTTTTTTTTTAAATGTTACAAAGAGAAACAAAAAGAGCAGAAAACAAGTGTCAAATGTATGGGTTGTGCGACTTACCTGTGTTTCCAGAGTGATAGAAACTGTCTGTTCAGTTTTCATGAGTGTTAGTGTAATTCACTGTAATGTGTATGCGTATGTTGCACTCCATTTTCAATGGTTGTCATGCTCGAACATTATGAAATCTGTTCGTGATTCCAGGGATTGTGAAAACATGTCAGTGTTATAACAAATGTAATATCTATTGCATATTGCCTTGTGGTGTTGAACATTAGCCTTATTACTGCCTTTATGGGTGATGTTTTCATGTGGTCTGGTGAAACTGATTTTGGTAAGCTTCCATTTCTGGAGCATAAAATCTATAAATATTGACATACATGTGTGAAACATAGCTTGTTTGATGGGGCAATGGTTCTTGTTCAATAATAATCAGCTGCTGTTGAACTAGGACTGATATCCTGATTCTTGTGTTCATTATGAAAGACGAGTGAGTGAATGTGCGTGGCAATTTCTATTTTTAGTAACACAGTCAAAGTCACATGACAACACATCAAATAACGCAATCTAAAAAACAAAACTTGAATTTAAAAGCCCACCCATTTCTGCACATTTTGATATATTACAAACGCATTTTTATCCTTAGGTATAACTTCTTTGAGCACCTGAAAAACATTCATAGAGAATATGTACAAAAGTGTCAAAATCACAAGAACTGTTGAGAGCTACAATACAAATTTCTCATCAAATAATGTGAACCGATATACATTCAGTGCTGCATTGCCTCGTCAGATCACATGATCTGATCAGATACGTATTTAGTGAGTTAATCTACAGTGGTTCACTGCACCTGGGATGTTTTGGAACTGGATGCTTTTTCTTCTTTTTTTAAAGGTTGGAGACCTTTTTTTTTATCCACTGGTATTGAAAAGGTCAGCTTTCCTTCTTCCTCTCTCTTCTAAACATGTGCCATCTAATTTTGACCTCATAATATTCATTACATCACACATATTTCTCTTACCCGTTGCTGTCATGCTGACATTCTTCCACACACTCCAGGCATTCAACAAGCCACAACCAGGTAAGTACAATATCTTCATTTATCATTGTGCATTGTGGAGTCGTTTTATTCTTGGCTCTCAACTGTGGCTTTAATCCTTCCGGTGTTGCTTAATGTCCTCGGATGTCGGGTGACATATTAGGGACAAGCTGAGATCAAAGCTTGAGCATGGTTCAATATAGCTTTATGTACATGGAAACCAGAAAGCTCGTTAGGACGGACAGCCCAGGATAGCCACCTCGACTCTCACACAGCTCCTGAACTATGGTGGCTTTCTTCTTTAGCAAAAACCAGTTATATGGGCAATTCCAACTGTGACTGATTTTTTTTACCCTGCCAGCATAACAGCGGAATCTGAGGTCAAATCCATAGGAATTATGAGGAAACCATGATCTCTGACTGTGATGGTAATTTTTTTTACCCTGCCAGCATAACAGTGGAATCTGAGGTCAAATCCATAGGAATTATGGGGAAACCATGATCTCTGACTGTGATGGTAATTTGTTTTACACTGCCAGCATAACAGCGGAATCTGAGGTCCAAATCCATAGGAATTATGGTGAAACCATGATCTCTGACTGTGACGGTAATTTTTTTTACCCTGCCAACATAACAGCAGAATCTGAAGTCCAAATCCATAGGAATTATGGTGAAACCATGATCTCTGACTGTGACGGTAATTTTTTTTACACTGCCAGCATAACAGCGGAATCTGAGGTCCAAATCCATAGGAATTATGGCAACACCGTGATTTCTGACTGTAATTATTTTACCCTGCCAGCATAACAGCGGAATCTGAGGTCCAAATCCATAGCAATTATGGCAACACTGTGATTTCCGACTATTTTTTTTTTACCCTGCCAGCATAACAGCGGAATCTGAGGTCCAAATCCATAGGAATTATGGCAACACCGTGATTTCTGACCGTAATTATTTTACCCTGCCAGCATAACAGCAGAATCTGAGGTCCGAATACATAGGAATTATGGCGAAACCATAAGCATGCACAGGTCTGGCACTGTTCATCAAACGCGCACCATCACTCACTTGCCATGTTGTCCACTGTGCCATAATGCCCAACTCTTGACGTGCCTCCAACACCCCCATCGCCAGCGCCAACACTGCCACTCTGCCGCAGCGGCTCCCTCTCTTGCCTCTGCTCCAGCTGCTGCGTCAGTCTTTGCTGAATCCCAGCCAGGCTTTGCTCTATTGCCTCCACTCTTGGTCGTTCCACCAGGTCCGGCATCTTGCGTTCCATAATGATCACCTTCTCCATCATGGACACCAGTTTCAGCTGGAAGGTGGGGAAAAATTCAGCACCATCAAATTACCTTGTGAAAACATCATCATTCAGGTAATGAGGGCTGTGATGAAAGTCTTAAATGACTGTTGAAGCCAGGCAGACATTTTCACTCCCGGTGCTTGGGCAGTTTTTGATCTCTGCCAAACAAACTTCAACACACTTGTTTTGAGGAAAAAAGCTTTGGGGAAAAATATTTCTACAGTTGTATAATTATATGCTCAGCATTCACAGGTGATCACTGTGTGAGTTGCATCTCTCTGTTGCTGCCACAGAAATCCTTGGTTGCCTTCTGGTTGGGTTTGTGTTGCTGGGGGTGGGGGTATATATATATATATATATATATATATTATATATATATATATATATATATATATACACACAGTCTGCACGTGCTTAAGACTCTTCCCCCACCTCCATACCCCCTTCTCCCTGTCGCTAATAAGCCTTATGTTTCCCTATTTCCATGCTTAAAACAGTTTTGTTAACAAGCTTTAGTGCCTTACAAATGTGATGGCTACTGTTATCACTGATCAGTGTGGCTTGAAGCCTACCCTGAAGTCTCTGAGATGCGTTTCCATTTGATGAAGTTGTCCTTGTGTCCCCACATCTGGACCCTGTGACTGTAGACTCTGCTGGAGCTGGTCTCTCTCCGCAGAAATGGTCTGCAAGCAAACACATTGAACAATCAAACATGTTTTGTTGTTTTGTTTCATGTCTGTTCGTTGATGGGTTTTGTTGTTTTCCCTTTCCTTTGATTTTGTTGCACACCTTACTGTGCCAAACGAATTAGTCACTTGTAATAAATGGATGCCACAAGTTGTAGTCTATAGCAGCAGTATCTGTGTTTCAGCTTTCTCATGTGATAAACGTGGAGGTTTGCAATTAGGGTGATGCTCAGGCAACATAAAGGTACATATCCAATTGCTTGGTAGACATCTAAAGAACTAAACTTGCCACTGCAGATGAATGTGTGAAGATGACAGTATAAGAGTACACTACTACATGCAGGCTCTGCTGTATACTAATTTCAGTAGTAGCATTACTCAACTAAAGAAGAGAAAAACTGTCCATGTGATAAGATATGGCAGGCAAGATGGCCTGCCAGACAGCTGGCCTAACACGAACCGTTACAACAACAGAGACTCACGCTTTTTCGTGGAAGTCGAGACTTTTACGGTACACCATACTGAATCCGATCTCAGGGGCCCTGGGATTTGAGCTTACCCGTAGCTGTGCCTGGGCATCCAAGCTCTTCAGCTGCAGTTCTGCCACATGCTTCGTAATGAGCTCCAGGTGCTCGGACAGATCCTCCTTCTCATGCTTCTCCACGGCTTCCCTTTTGCTCTGTAAAACACAGCACATGCACTAGGTGCAGTCGCTTTTGAAGGAAAACCATCACCTGTGGCCCTGCACGAGGGAGAGAGAGAGAGAGGCAGGGAGGGAGGGGGGGGGGGGGGGGAGGGAGGGAGGGGGGAGGGAGGGAGGAGAGAGAGGCAGGAGGGAGGGAGAGGGAGGGAGAGAGAAAGGGGGGGGGGGGCAGAGATGGTGGGAGAGAGACAGAGACTCACACACAGACAGACACAGACAGAGAGAGAGAGAGAGAGAGAGAGAGAGAGAGAGAGAGAGAGAGAGAGAGACAGATACAGAGAGACTGGGGGGGGGGGGGGGGGGGGACAAGAGAGAGTGTGTGAGACAGAAAGAGATGGGGGAGACGGAGTGAAAAGGAGGGACAGAAGATGGGGGTGAGAAGGAAGATCCCTTATTTACAAGGGTATATAAAAGCATTTACATAGGTAAGCATTTTACATCCAGCCCTCATGGATGAGGGGCTAGTCTAGATGTAATTATACATGTACACATTTTCTAAGCTAAGAGAGAGAGAGAGAGACAGACAGACAGACAGACAGATGGACAGAGAGAGAGAGAGAGACAGGCATGACAGACAGACAGATGGACAGAGAGAGAGAGAGAGGGTGACAGAGAGACACTGAGAGAGGTGGTGGAGAAGGAGAGAAAGGGCGGACAGACTACAAAAACAGAATGACAGACATATATAGAAAAACAACAAATCATCATTAAATTTATATATACACACAAAAGGGTACTTAGGCTTTTGCAGATCCTCTTCAACATTAACAGGACAGTTGTTTCTCTTTAGATGCCCACATTGCTGTCCTCAACGTGGGCAGCAGTTGCCTGTAGCTCCTCGGGCTCCTGAGGTTTCCTTTCGAGGGTCATGTCTACAGGCCAGGCTTCTGTTAAAAAGAGCACCAAGAAAACTGGCGATCCTCAAGGATGCAATGTCTGCTGTCACTGGTCCCAGGTTACGGCAGCACTCTTCAGTGTGGCCAATGCCAGATTCTGTGTGTGGCTTCTTAGGCAGCTGTGATCAGCTTCTAAAATCTGTTACCCACAATTCCACTGACAGAAACTGCCACCGGGGTCTATGCAAGGTGCTGTTGTAGCCATTTCTAGATCCGATACAATTTGACAAAAGTCTGTATTCCATCAAATGACACCAGCATATGTGACGCGACCGTTTGCTCCTTTTCCCTTCCAAGGCAAGTCCATCTGCCTTCCAAAAGCTTGGCTACACAGGGCACTGGAAACTTGTGTGGGATGTCCGTTATCTTGCCCATTGAGTAATTGTTGAGGCACTTGAATTTTGCTGCCTAAGCGAGGATCTCTGCCTCCTTTCTGTCCTCCAGAGAATGGAGCCGAGAGGTAATCATCTTGATCAGTGTACACCTGCATGCCGGTGCTGTACGGGCATGCTGTCCTGAGCAGCGGACAATCTACATTAAATGCTTGATGGTCTTAGGGGGGTTGTGACATCACCACTGAAGATGAAAAACAATAGGAGATGGGACTACTCCTTGTAGGGTACCATGTCCCAGTAGTTTCTTCCAATTCTTCTGTTCCTGTGGTCACGGTTGTCTTGGCATAAAGAAAAATAATAATTCCTTTTCCGCTAGTCCCTCTCGCTGGAACACATTTTTCAGTTGACAACTTGTGAAGACGCTTGCTGATTCAGTGGAGCACCTTTTGAGACATACCACACTGCCCGGGGCTCAGATTCAGGCCCTCCTTTCAGACACGGCCTAAAGCCTTCCCCCAGTCTATCCTGATGCAGAATGTGTGCATACCAGAAAGGAGTCTTCTTCTTCTTTATGCCCCATAACTGTGTAACCCAATTTTCTGTTGATCTGCACTAGTAGGAAAACAAAAACAAACAAAAAACACCTGTTTACTTTGGACACGGTATTGCTTTTTCTTCCAAAAGTCACACAAATCTGGAGTTTACCAGTAACTCCATCAGTTGGAGGATACTTACGGCAAATTTGCAACCCATGTGTTTGAATTTGCAGTCGACTGGATGTACAGGACAAACATCTCTGTGATCCTCTATCTGCATCACAATGAAAACAAATACTGGGTAGGACTTACATCTGTGTGGTCCTATACATGCATCACAATGAAAACAAAACACTGGGTGTACAGGACATACATCACTTCAGCAGTCTGTCCAACCAGTCACTACATCAGCTGGAACACACTTATGGCAAATTTGCAACCCATGTGTTTGAATGTGCAGTCAACTGCGACATACATTTCTGTGGTCCTCCACCTGCATCACAATGAAAACAAAAGACTGAGTGTACAGGACGTCCTCTGCCTGCATCACAATGAAGACTGGGTAAACAGAACAAAACCAAGGTAACAAAATGCCTTCCATTGTACCTTTTCAACTCAGATATCAGGACATGCAATCGTGTGTGTGTGTGTGATAGAGAGAGAGAGAGAGAGAGAGGGAGAGAGAGAGAGAGAGAGAGAGAGAGAGAGAGGGAGAGAGAGAGGGGGGGGGTATGGTAACTTGGGTGTTTTACGCCCAGTCAACCAGTACAGTTATATGAGGAGGAGGAGGAGGAGGAGGAGAAGAGAGAGAGAGAGAGAGAGAGAGAGAGAGAGAGAGAGAGAGAGAGAGAGAGAGAGAGAGAGAGAGAGAGAGAGAGAGAGAGAGAGAGAGAGAGAGTAAAAAGCCAGCAAAACAAAATAAGGTATCACAGCTCAGGAGCTGTGTGAAAGTCGAGGTGGCCGTTCTGGGCTCCCGTCCTAACCAGCCTTATGGTTTCTGTGGACGTAAAGCAACACTGAACCATGCTCACGCACTGGTCTCAGCTTGTCCCTAATAGTAATATGTCCACCGACATCTGAGGACATTAAGCAACACAATAGCAGCAGCGCTGTGTGAAAGTTGAGGTGGCCATCCTCGGCTTTCCGTCCTAATGAGCCTTATGGTTTCTGTGAACGTAAAGCAACGCTGAACCATGCTTAGGCATTGGTCAGTTTGTCCCTAATATGTCAACCGACATCCGAGGACATGAAGCTCTACATCATCATCATCAATAAGGTATAGTGATCAAAATGTTCAGCACCAGTTGTGTGCAAGTCTTTGAACTTCAGAAGCAGTAAATTGGACTTTTTTCCCCACAGACTTCTTACAGCTCTTTTGAAAACATGATGAATCTATTTATTACTTAGTAAACAAATGATGCTGCTTTGATCTTCTTTGCAACTGTCACTGATGTTGCATGGTTGATGTTATAATGATAACACCAAATACCTATTAGGTGCATATCATGTTATACTATAAACTTCAATAAGTGCTGGACAATAGAATATTCTGACATAAAAACAACCATCACACCCAAGGTCAGTACACATTTACCTTCAACCTAATCAAATCATACCAAAATATTTCATCAAACATATCTACAGGACATGTACCCAAGGTCAGCACACGTTTACCTTCAACCTAATCAAATCATACCAAAATATTTCATCAAACATAACTACAGGACATGTATAAGCAACACACGATCAAAACGCACAATTACTCAAGTCTCTATATAGTCATATTTGCCACAGAGCTAAAGGCAGCAGTAGCTTTATGGTCTACTCAAAGCAATACACAATTCCAGTTTAACATTGACAGAAGCAGGGATAATAAAACATGACACACACACTCACACAAACCACAATAAAACATGACACACACACTCACACATCAAAGGAAGGGAAAAGACAGATCATAGTGCTGCTGGCGAAGGGGTGAAAAAACATGCAACAAGTGAACCCTTTGGCACAATTTGTCACTAAAATTTGTGAAGAGAGAGAGATTTGTGACACAATGTGTCATGGTGAAAAAATGTGCCACAGACATCCCTAGGCTCTCTTCACTTTGATGCAGTTAAACAGGCCACCTCCACGGCAGACTGCTAACAACTCAAACTTGCAGGCAATTGTCTTCAACTCCTTTGATTCAAGTTTTTCGTCAAAGCAAAAGTTCAAGGCTTCACAGTCATTATTCACATATATTTTCACATCTATCTGCAGTCTCTCACTGACAGCACTAAAAGTGATTTTCATACCGAAGCAACAAGGCATTTGCCACAACTAATACATATAATACAAATACCCACCTACTTTAGATCATCACGTTGAGGTCCTGTGTCATACTAAACGTTATGAGTAAACCTGAATCTTCAAATATACATGTTTCAGTTTTTTATTGACCAAATAAAACAGAAATGCACACACACTAATGAACTCACATCCTTTTTTTTCAATGTCTTGTTGCCACATCCAAAAGGGCAGCCTATGACTTTTTCCAAGCATATCTCATCTTCGTGGTGCTGGGATGGAGAAGAAAAAAAATAAAATCATTCATCAATGTAAACAAAACAAACAATCATGGCACCTCTGATTTGGTTCAGAACACACACACAAACCATTCATCAATGTAAACATGACTATCATTGAACCTCTGATCTGGTTTAGGACTCACACACACACAGAGAAAAAAACATTCATCAATGTAAACATGACAAACAATCATGAAACCTCTGATTTGGTTCAGGGTGCAAAAAAATCAATCATTCATCGATGTAAACATGACAAACAATCATGGAACCTCTGATCTGGTTCACATTTTTCTTCAGAAGGTGTGGTTCATAGACACTGATATTCTGGTGGTGATAGCATAGCGCAAAGTTTAGGCTCCATCTCCTCCCCCCACCGAAACTCCTGGGTTCTTTGACTTTGTTCCAGTCAGTACTTGTTCAGAGACAATTTAAACAGGTCTTCTTCTTTTTTTAAGTTATAAAAACCTCATCAACAAATGCCAGATATGGCCACTACATATTATTATTAAGTAGCAAAATGTACAGAATAAAACAATTATTTACAGTTAACCTCCTGCACGAAACATTTACAGGCCTTTTCTTTTCCACAGCCTTCTCTGTCTAGTTGGACTTAAATTTGAAACAGGCCATTTTGCTGAAAAACTGCTGGTCTATATTTGGCCTAACTTAATTCCAGTATTCTTGTGTGTGTGTGTGTGTGCGTGCGTGTGCCTGTGCATTATGCCGTAACTGTGAGAATTTTGTGAATAGGGTGCGTGTGTGTGTGTGTGCCTGTGCATTATGCCATAACTGTTAGTAAGAATTTTGAGACAAGGACACATGTGTGCGTGTGTGTGCGCGCACACATGTACATGTGTGTGCAAGTCTGTGTGTGTGCAAGGTATGACAATAACTTTTTTTCCTACTTGCCCTTGTAGGGCAAGTAGATGAATTTTCTACTTGCCCGAGTGGCAAAACTAGTTGCCCATGCCAGATTCTTAAAATCAACTATTTTGATTAAAATAGGCGATATGTTTGTCAAATGGATTTTGATGGGTAGAAAGTGTGATAAATGTTTTAAGTAGACTCACACACACACACACACACACACACACACACACACACAAACCATCTTCCCCACAAAGTTACATAAATTTGTAACATTGTCAATCGCCAGGTCCATGCTTGAAAGAAATAAAATTCTGTAAAGTACTCAAGCTTATAATTTAAAAAAATCTACAGTGGTACCTGTCTCAGTACTAATGGTATCAGCAATGAATCATTGCAGTACAGAACGTGACTGAGCATAACTCTGCCTCATTCTATCATGTGTCATGACTTCTGTGAAAGCCAGCAGGCAGTTACTGTTCATTTCATTCTAACTCTGTAACAGTTCTAATTTCAGACTTTTAATTATTGTTAATATTAATGACCCAAACTGCCATGCATGCCCCAACATAGCCCAGGCAGCTTGGATCAGTGGTTGTATTTTTTAACACAAGGAACTGTGCCAAACCTGCACCAGATACATTTCTTTATTTTCTGTGTCAATAAAGGATTCAAATTTATGCTAGTTTATTCCTGCCTTCATTATCTGTTATTTAAGAATGAGAAAGTTTTTTGTTTTGTTTTTAAAGTCCAATGTTTCCCCTATTTCCACGATAAAACAAGATCGCGAATCGGTAGTGTCCCTTTGCTGAACGGAAATTCCCGATCAGAACATGATCATGAATTTGAACATTTTAGCGGCCACATTTAGCTCTTTTAAAATGCTCATTGATTACACTTTGGATCTTACACCCCCATTCTCCCCTTGCCCCCTATCCCTCCCCCAAAAGAAAGAGAAGATGAAGAAATTGCTTTAAAATTCCCACTAGTACTGGCATAGTTGTGGCCCATGTCGTCATTGCAAACACCCCAAGCAAATTCTTTCGTCTGCACTTGGGAACAAACTTCCTCTCTTTTCAATGGGATTTTTTAGCTTTTAGCTTTACATATTTTTGGCTTAACTGCACTGGCAAGCCAATCACATGCTACGACACTGAAGTCGGTCGGTTTGATGATGTAAAAGGAAACTGATGTTGCGATTGCGGAACGGCCGCAAAACAAAAACTGTCACAGTGACTAAAAATCTAGTGCTTGAATTTAAATATGATACTGTCAATAAAAAAATTATAAAAAAATTAAACTTATAACGACTTGCCTGGTCGGACAGGCCACTGAGATCTTCACCTGCCCGACTGAGTAAGTTACCTGCCCCGGGCAGTCCTTATTGTCATACCCTGGTGTGCGTGCGTGTGTGTGTGTGCATTCATGTTGTATGTGTTGAATTTTGACAATATGTATTTGTAAAGAATGTGTAAGCGCTTAGAGCCTGTGCGGGTTAGGCGCTGTAAGTATTCATTATTATTATTATCATTTTAACCCTTTGGTGTGCCTGTCTTCCCCTTTGTCTGTTGTCTTTCCCCCCGTCAGTTTGTTTCTTTCTTTGCTCTTAGATGACTTTTTTTTTTTTTAACACACAAGTGATTTGTTGTTATTATTCATACACATTGCTACTAAATAAATAACAAAACTCAAACAAAAAACATTTGGGCCATCCAGTGTCTGTGCAGAGCTGTAAACCTTTGTAACAGAGTGAAACTAAACCACAAGGTTCCATCAGCTCTCTGTGGTTGTCAATCTCAGATTTTCAATTATCTGACAATTTTTTCTTCTTCGTTATTTCTCCACCACTTTAACAACTGGCACAAGAAAAGAACAAAGACAACTGAAAAGAACTGTAATAATCCATACCTGCAACTGATTGTGACTGACTTCTTCTTGACACAATCGGCAGCGCACAGGCCTGAACTGGCACTGGTCTCGGTGCTCTGTCGCTTTCCCTCGTAATAATTTCTCTTTGCAGCCTCGTGAACAATATTCACAATCAACTCGTTCAAATTCGCAGTTTTCCTGATGGCTCTAAAGACAGCGATAGATTAAACCATGCATGGTCATCAAAAAAAGGAAGAGCTGTTTCTATAGGGTTTCTGAAACAGTCAAAGCACCATTCATTGCATTCAGGTAAATTAAAGAGATACCTTCCACATACTGAAATAAAACACTATATAAAATGAAGCAACACTGGAAAGGAACTGGACAAAGGAAGCCAAACAGGTAGACTCAGGCTGGACATAAAGCACTCCCTATTTCTGGCCAAATGCCTCAGGAAGAGAGCAATAAACAATACAACAGTATATATGGGCTGAAACGATTATGACCTCATCATAAAACTGTCCTCTCATCATGAAAGAATTTGCTACGTTGGTACAAGGTTCACACAAATCTGTGTTACGGAAAGAGTGATCATGTATGTGTGGTGTGTGTGTTTTGTGTGTGTGCATTATCCCATAACAGTTATTAAGAATTTTGTGACTAGGGCATGTGTGTGTGTGTGTGTGTGTGTGTGTGTGTGTGTGTGTGTGTGTGTGTGTGTGTGTGTGTGTGCATTATGCTGTAACTGTTAGTACAAATTTTGTGACTGGGGCATGTGTGTGTGCCTGTGCATTATGCCGTAACTGTTAGTGAGAATTTTGTGAATAGGTATGTGCGTGTATGTGTGTGTGTTTGTTACAAGGTTCACACAAATCTGTGTTACGCAAAGAGTGATCATGTGTGTGTGGTGTGTGTGTGTGCATTATGCCACAACAGTTAGTAAGAATTTTGTAACAAGGGCATGTGTGTGTATATGTATGTGTGTGTGTGTGTGTCTAAGCATTATGCTGTAACTGTTAGTAAGAATTTTGTGACTGGGGCATGTGTATGTGCCTGTGCCTTATGCCGTAACTGTTAGTGAGAATTTTGTGAACAGGGCATGTGTGTGTGCCTGTGCATTATGCTGTAACTGTTGGTGAGAATTTTGTGAACAGGGTGCATGTGTGTGTGTGCCTGTGCATTATGCCATAACTGTTAGTAAGAATTTTGTGAATAGGGTGTGTGTGCGTGTGGCCGTCTGTTTTGTGTATATGCATTATTATATACAGATTGTGTGTGTGTGTGTTTGTGTTTGTGGGTATGAGAGAGAAAGAACAGAGCAGCAGCTGATTGTCATGCATGCTCCAGCATGGCAACATTAGTATTTATTATAAGTAAATAGTAGAAAGAAATACATCGCATCATCATTGACGTGACGTCATAATTTTATGAGATCATTTTATGTACATCAGAGATCAGCTGGGAGGGAAGGAAAATAAATTAGCTAACCGTCATATTCTTTTTGGATCTCTCTCCAAAAACAAAAAGTAGTTAAAAAAAGAAAAGAAAAACCTGTGTTCCACACACAGGGTAAGTACGTACAGTTATAATATTTATTGGTTTGAGGACGTGGTAAACTTGCTGCTGTTCTTTGCTGAGTGGTATTATAATAAGGAAAAAACAAATGAATAACGAAATAGCTAGCCGTTGATCGGCGGTGTTCCGTAGGTTGTGGGTTGTGGTCAGCGAAGGTTGCGTTTATGGATAAATTGAAATGAAGGAGTCTGGGGATGTTGCGTGGGTTGACATGTGGTTTCATTGGTGGTTGACTACTGCCAGGATGTATTTTTACAGCTGTGGATGGTGTGCATGCATGTGATCATGAGGTATGAATGGAAAATGTTCGCATGTATTGTAATAAAGGCTGTCTGTTTTGTGTTTCAGGGTTTTATTTCGCATTTAAGCTATTAATTATTCTGAACTTAGTCCAGTATTTATTCCGAACTCAGTCTAGTATTTATTCCAAACTTAGTCCAGTATTTATTCCGAACTCAGTCTGGTATTTATTCCGAACTCAGTCTAGTATTTATTCCGAATTTAGTCTAGTATTTATTCCGCACTCAGTCTAGTATTTATTTAGCACTTAGTTTAGTATTCAGCTCCATTCATCTGGTAAATTTAAATCTCTATTAAACAGTGTGAAGTTAAACCCTGCCCCGAGTCTTTTTTGTTTAATTTTTGAAATCAACAGAAAAACAGTTACATGCGCATGTGCATTATGCCATAACTGTTAGTGAGAATTTTGTGAACACGGCAGCAGAGTTTGCTATGAATTGTTCTGGCAGAGGATACTCCACAGCCATATGTACATAACTCCCACACAAATACCCATTTTGGACTTGTACTTATTTTGTAAGACATAGGGGGAAAGAAGTATTTATATCAGGATGAAACTGCTGAATTGCTGACGTTATATGACAATGTTAGTAAACATTTGTATCAAATACAAGGTCTGTGGTTCCTGCTTTCAGTAATAATTAACAGGTCTTTAGTAATAACTGACAGGTGTTAAGGTGTATGTTTAATTGTGTATCAGATTTCACAACTTTCCAATTGCATAGTCTTTACCCTTGTACAGTCTGATTATGAAACAGCACACATGCTATCAGTGCCATATCCAATATTACTGTTCTGCCGCCATGTTAACTGTTATGTTAAATCTTTTCTCGTGTTTGATATTTTTGACACCGTGAGAGATGCTGGGCACATGGAACAGGTGTTGGTCTGTCAGCTTTTTGTTGTGGAAATGAACACACAAATACGTTTTTTGGTTGATGAAGAATTTGCAGTGCTGCTGACTATTGCCTCTGTGTTAGCATTGTGTTGGAGAATATGTATATATATATGTTCTTAGCATTCAAGAATGAGAGAAAGAGAGAAAAAGAGAGAGACTCTGTATGTGTGTGTGCGTGTGAGAGAGAGAGAGAGAAAGAGTCAGACAGACAGACAGACAGAGACAAAGACAAAGAGAAAGACAGACAGACAGAGAGAACCTAAATCAAAACATGTGTAGTGGTACTAGTGACACATACATAAATCAAATCATCTTACTTGTAAATCACGCAGTTTCACTTGATGCTGGCATCCTACTTTCTTGTTTTTGCAGTATACCAACACATTTTTCATTTCACGTTGGATGCTTCGGTCTGGAAAAACCTTATATCCAGAAACAAAATAATGAAAGAAAAATAAAGCAGCATTTTAGTGTGGCAGGAATATAACTCTGTCTTAAACAAGGCATGATGTAATCATGTTTGCTAATGGTGTATTTGAAATATAGATTATAACCAGGTTTCTTGGTGAAAAGTAAACATTGGCAGCTCAATTTCCTCAGGAAATTATGCCACTGTTGCAGCACAGAAACTTCAACTAGTTCACTTCCAAAGTTAACGTCATCTATCAAGTGATAAGTATCATGGCATCTACAAACATAATTTACAAACCAAAAACAATGAAACCCTAATAAAACTGCAATTAATTGGAAAATCTCTTATTTGTCATTACAGATCAATTACGCATAGGACGCAGCTATTATACAAAGAAAAAACAAACAAACTGCTAAACCTAGGACCCTGTCTGATACAAACAATTAAAAAATGTATGATGTGCCTGTACTTCAAGTGAGTGAACAAAACATATTACTGTATGTGTGCATAGATCTGTGAGCATAGTTGTGTGCATTTATGAGAGAGAGAGAGAGAGAGAGAGAGAGAGAGAGAGAGAGAGAGAGGAGAGAGAGAGAGAGAGACACAGAGAGACAGACAGACACAGAGAGAATGCACACAGTACACAGTAGTTGTAACACAGGTGCAGGGGGGGGGGGGGGGGGGGGGGGGGCTAGAAAAGGAAAGAGATGGGGGCACAAGATAGTGACAAAGGCACAGAGCAAGACTGAGCCAGAGACAGTGAGACAGAGAAATAATTACATTCTGAGCAGTAACATCATCGCAATCAGATTCCCCAACAGGGCATCGCTTGGAAGCAGCACCATTCAACCAAACATCCACACACCTTCAAAAACACATTGCAAAACAAATAAATATGCCATGCTGGCAACGGTCACGTATCACATCAACATAGCACCAGTAAGAAAACAGCATCAATGTCAGATAATTGTAAAAACTTCTACCAAAGACCTTGCAATAAAAACTAATGATAAACAAAGAAAAGAAATAAGAAGAAAAAAGGGGGGGGGGGGGGGGATGGGGAATAGGTTCCTTTTCAATAGCATGACAGTACAGATTCAAAATGTTTCTTACAACCAGCAAAGAATATGAGAACTACATGACAGTGCAGATCCAAAATGTCTCCCACATCCAGAAAAGTATATATATATTATATACCAATTCACTAGATATTCAAAATGTCCTTTAAAAAGGTAGTCACTCATTTAGAACCACATGCAACAAAAGTACAGTGAGTCTGCTCAAGAGCAAAGAATAGCGCTGTATAAAAGCGAACGTTTTCATCATGGACATATGGACTTTTTAGCAAATTGGGATTAGGAATAGGAGCTATCAAATTTAACAAAAAATCAGGAATTGGTCAAATATTTTGTTTGACTCCCCCCCCTCCCCCATCTTAAAATACATATAACACTGTAACACTAACAGCCATTGTCTGACCAGTTTCTGTGAACCACTTTTGTCACCCCATAGTTGTCACACCAGTTTGAAAAATGTCTAACTAGTGCAATCACTAATACATTCCTTTTCTGTTCATCTGAACATTTGACTTTTTTCTTTTTCTTTTTCAACAACGTACCTAGCACACAGCCTGTGCCCACATGAAGTCTGCCGTGTCTCACGCAGCACACCGTTGTGAACTGGGCAAAGGAAACGGGAGCGATCTGCTTCATTCACAAACTCCGGATCTTCTTCTCCCAATGTCACATGTCCCTCAGATCCCATGCTTGAAGGCCCAGAACTTGCCAGCGATGGAAAGCTGGCCAAATTTTCAGCCATAAGGGTCTTTGCAATCTAACAACAATTTCCACAAAATGGGCAGATGGTCTTCCTCAACCAGCTGCTTCAGTGATTGGTGGTGATCCACAGTGACCCTGTTTAACAACAACAAAATATTACAAGTTCAAGTAAGATCAAACTCAAAGTGAATGTAAATAATACACGCTCAACATGCCTCACAATAAGAATAAGAATAATGGTAATTTGTAAAGCGCCCAGAAGGCTCGTTAGGACAGCCAGCCCAGGATGGCCACCTTGACTTCCACACAGCTCCTGAACTACGAGTTTTGCGATTGAACGTGCCACTGATTTTATATCAATTTTATATGGTGATTTTTAGGGGTGACACCATCACTAACTCTTGTTTCAGGAGCTAATTACCCCATTGTACACTCTTTCTTCATACTTCATTTTGACGTCACCAAAATGTTTATGACATCACAGATAGAACAACAGGAAGCTCCCAGTTTTGCGGACAGTTCACAGATAAAATGCATGTGGATTGCAATCATTTTGGTCACCAAATGTTTTTATTTCTGTGGAGTGAACATTTGATGAGGTATTGCAGCATTCTAGTCTATCTAGAAAGGGAAAAAAGGAAGATCATCACGGACAGAAAGAAAAAAAGAAACAAAACAAAATGGATTTTTTTTCTCATTTTGATCAAGCTGCATACTGTGTGTACAGCAACCCTTGGTCTGGTAGTATTAAAACACAAAAAATACAACATTTATACTCTATAAAATAGCAAGTTAATGAACATATTTAATATTGATATAATAATTTGAAATAAGTTTGATAGTTTACGTGTGGGTTCATGTATATGATTGTGTTTTTGTTTGTTTAGTTTTGTTGTTGGGAAGGAGTGGTTTTTACACTTTTATTCATTGTTTGACAAAAGCAATTCTCTTTTTTTTCAAATGATTACCCAAGTTCCATGCTAAAGTACTCTGAGTTTGTTTACTTATTTTTTTAAAGTACAAAAATAATGACAATGAAATGTCTAAAGATTGTGAATCAGGTTGAGAATTTATTTAAAGTATATGGCAGATGGTGAAGGAGACTGAAAGCATTGCCACCCCAGTATATATATATATATATATATATATATATATATATATATAATATGGGTCATTCTCCTGAAAACTGGACCAAAGAGGGTGCCGCTTTCCCGATGAAATAAAAATTAAAGTAAAACATGAAACTTTTTAAACTACCGCTATATTTCTGATGTAGCGTGTTTGGAGAAATAAGGGAAATGCCACAATGGGTAAATATGCATCATTATTTCTTGCGCTGTGAGCCTTTTTTTGGTAAAATCACCACATTTTCATGGCCGCCATTTGTGACATGGCTTTGGGAAGGTTAGCTGATCACAGATATTTCCTTGGAATCATTCATGATTGAATGAAAACAGGTTTCATGAGAGAGAAGGCCAGTTCTTACATACAAATGGTATTTATTGTGTGTTGCTTGCTATTAACAGGAAAGATAATCAGTGTCTCGTACGTTACCTATGGTGTCTTCTGAGTGTGTATCACAATATTGTGACTTGTTCACAACGGAAACCATAAAACTCTTTTTTTCATCAGTTTAGTAGATAACCACATTTCACCTTAATTGCAATGCTTGTTTGATGATGAATAGATACAAAATAAATTAGTTATTTCTTCAGGGGTGGTTAACGTGGTGTCTTACAATGATGTAATGTGCAAGCACACAAAATAATTATTTCTGCTTGTACCATTGACTTTCGACTTACCCTAACGTACCAGTCCACATCAGCTGACTTGTGGCAGCAACGTTTGACCTCTTTTGCGCTGTGTGTGGTGTATTATTTTACTAGAAAAGGGAAAGCACCGTGGTGTCTTCAGGGGTGAGGGATGTAATGCTCGTGACACATATTTGTTCCCACTCGGCTGAGTGTTTGTTTGCAATCTTTTGTAACCAAACTTGGTACTGTGGTGCACCACCATGAGCCGGAATGTCATGTGAAAAAATAGGATTCTGTCTTCAAGGTCAAGGTCACAGTGTGGGCTTATATAATCAACATATGACAGTTTCTACTATATCTTTTATTAGTTCTAAACGAGTGTGTCTTTTGCAACCAAACGTTTCATTTTGACATCACTGAAGTGTCTGGAGTCATGGAAAGAACACCAGAAACTCTCAGTTTTGGGTATAGGTCACAGAAGAAATGCATGTGGATTGCAATCATTTTTGTTACCGCCTGTTTTTATTTCTGTGGACTGAAATTTTGATGACATTTTGCAGCGTTTTATAAATAAATTAAAAAAATTAAAAAAGGTAAGTCCATGAGAAAATGTGTGGTCTACTGGGTTTTACTCCCACTTATTTATAACTCATTGGTAATTTTGGGGGTAAAATTAGACAACAGACGAAAAAAATAAAAGTAATGCAACAAACAAGTCATAACTAAAATATAGTAAAAATTTAATTACAAGAATTCATACCCCCCCAAAAATTCATTTTTTCACCAAACCTGTGAAGGCTAGTTTCTTTAATATGCTCCAGCACATGAAAAAGTTAGCCTGTTAAGTATTGCTTTAAATGCTAAATAGTAAGGAGCTACTTGCTGAACAGGACATAAGACATTTAAAACATTAAAAAAAGAAGTAAAAAGAAAAAGAAAAGCACAACAGATTTTAAAAAAAAAATCTATTAGTAATACACTACAAAAAATACTGTTATGAATGTAACCGAGTGCATTGTGTGTGTCCAGGGCTATGACCCTTTAACCTTTTCTTTCCTGTTGTCCTCTTTTTTGATTGGGTGGGAGTTTTATGGCCCTAATTACCTGAAGCGTTAAAACTTGTGTGCTGGGACTGCCGCGTCCTCTTCCCCCCAGTGTCCCTGCAGAAGCCGGTCGCCTTTTACTAGTTTTAGTGTGCGCGTTACCTGGGCACCAATGCATCTGATTCAGGGGAGAGCCTACACTGTGTAAATAAAAGTTATGTTATAGCAACCTCTGACTTGTGACTCTTCATTCATGCTTCCAACCTGCTTCCCACTTCCCACCCCGTTTCCCTACATGACTAATATATTTTAAATTATTTTGTCAATGTCAGTGTTCTCAGTTACTTAATTAAATAACCTTTATAAACCACTGACAATGTGTGCCTTAAATGCTAAAAAGTACAGATCGAACTGTACTTATGTTGAAAAACCTGAACATGACACTTCTGTAAAACATAAAAATGGCCAAAAAACACACATAGCGCGCACTTCAACTGACCATCCTGACTGACTTGGCGTGAACAGAGCAATGGATCAGAATCTGCATCAAGCAGGCTGCAATGGATCATCACTGGGACACTGCACAAATTATACTGGCAAGTATCACTAATTGGTAAGTACTGGGAGAAATTTACAGGCCCAGTAGGCCTACCGGTCGGGTAAGGGTTTGATACGGCTAATGTATGTGCCTGGCACCAATCTGGGAAGGGCAGGGTATGACAATAAGAACTGCCCGACTGCCCGGGGCAGGTAACTTACTCGGTCGGGCAGGTGAAGATTTCAGTGGCCTGCCCGGCCGGGCAAGTTGTATCAGTTTTTATTTTATTTTATGACAGTATCATATATTTCAATTCAAGCACCAGATTTCGTGTCACTGTGGCAGTTTTTGTTTTGCGGTTTCACAGTCGCAACATCAGTTTCCTTTCACATCATCAAACCGACCGACTTCAGTGTCGTACGTAGCATGCGATTGGCTTGCCAGTGCAGTTAAGCCAATCAGAAGCTAACTCTCTTTACTCGTGGCGAAGCATGGCTCGCATTGTTAGCTTTGGTGTGAGCTTTTTAAAAGTAGCATCGGAGCAAAAGGGGGGGGTGAAAACAAAAATAAGTTTGAAAAGCTAAAAGCTAACAGATCCCATTCAAAAGAGAGGAAGTGTGTTCCCAAGTGCAGACGAAAGAATTTGCAATGACTGACGACATGGGCCGCAACTATGCCAGTACTAGTGGGAATTTTAAAACAATTTCCTCGTCTTCTCTTTCTTTTAGGGGAGGGATAGGGGGCAAGGGGAGAAGAGGGGTGTCAGATTCAGAGTATAATCAATGAGCATTTTAAAAACCTAATTGTGGCCGCTAAAAGGTTTAAATGAATAATCATGTTCTGATCGGGAATTTCCGTTCAGCGAAGGGTTACTCGCAACTCGCGATCTTGTTTTATCGTGGAAATAGGGGAAACATTAGTGATTGGACCTTAAAAAAAAAAAAAAAAATCTTTCTCATTCTTTTATATTCTTTCTCTTTCTCAACAGATAATGAAGGCAGGAATAAACTAGCATAAATCTGAATCCTTTATTAACACAGAAAATAAAGAAATGTATCTGGTGCAGGTTTGGCACAGTTCCCTGTGTTAAAAAATACAACCACTGATCCAAGCTGCCCGGGCTATGGGTCATGGCTTGGGGCATGCATGGCAGTTTGGGTCATTAATATTAACAGTAATTACAATTCTGAATACAGTGTTAGAATGAAATGAACAGTAGCTGCCTGTTGGCTTTCACATTATCATGACACATGTTGACATGACAGAATGAGGCAGTTATGCTCAGTCCCATTCTGTATTGTAATGATGATTCATTGCTGATACATTTGTACTGAGACAGGTACCACTGTAGATTTTTTTTTTTTTATAAGCTTGAATACTTTACTGAATTTTATCTCTTTCAAGCATGGGCCTGGCAATTAACAATGTTACAAATTTATGTAACTTTGTGGGGAAGTTGGTTTGTGTGTGTGTGTAACTGTTAGAGTCTACTTAGTACTTTTATTACACTTTCTACCCTTCAAAATCCATCTGACAAACATATCGCCTGCTTTAATCAAAATGGTTGATTTGAAGAATCTGGCTTGGGCAATGCCAACTAGTTTTACCACTCTGGCAAGTAGAAAATTCATCTACTTGCCCTGGAGAAAAAAAGTTATTGTCATGCCCTGGAAGGGCAATGTACAGCTAAATGGTATGTGGCCGGTATGGGCAAAACAGTACGGGTCCAGTACCGGGGTGGTACTGGCTGGTAAGGGTCTGTAAGGGTGACATGGGGGCAAACCCATCTGGGGTCAGTATGGGCAAAATGGTATGGGCCTCGGTAGGGGAAATGTACAGGCAAGGTGCAGGGCAGGGGATGTGCCGGTACAGGCCCCGCACGTTTGCCAGTGTGCAGCCCAGACAGGCAACATACAGGGCCCCTTAGGGTGCCCGTAAAGCCTATTGTGGGCAGTGTTGGGGCTGTCCCTACCATGCCCATACCCTGCCTGTACAGGCCCGGTATGGGCATGTTTACTGGGTATTATGGGCAGTGTTGGGGCTGTCCCTACCATGCCCGTACCCTGCCCGTACAGGTAAGTAAGTACATAAACATGGTGCTTAACGTCCACAGAAACCGTAAGGATTATTAGGGATGGGGAGAAGGGGGGAGAGAGGGAGATTATATATACCTATCGCTACACTGTCACAACCAGAATGATTCCTGCATTAACTTGATTAAGATTGGCAGCGATGAGAGCCATTTTAATGTTTCAGTAGGAAGTGATGAACAAAGTCACAAGACAGTGTCCACAAACCACAACCTTTTTGAAGGGAAAGGAGAGCCGAAGCGGTATCGAACCGAGGTCCTTCCACTTACCAGGCCTTACCGCTTGGCCAAACCGGCTCCAGCCCCCGTACAGGCCCGGTACGGATTTTCCCGAACAGTTAATCGACGACCATGTTAGACATACTACAGAGCTCAAGCTAAATCGAGTGTCATTGGAAATTTCCCCAAATTACTAATGGTTTGACGAGGCATATAAACCAGTATAAATCGTATATTTATTTGTCTTAGAAACAGTACGGAGGGACGCGGGGGGTGGGGGGTGGGGGGGGGGGAGGGGGGGTCACTTCGTGTTTTGAGGCATTCTTGAGAAAAGCAAAAGCACCAAATGTGAAACAAAGAGCGAGTAACCCGCCAGGGACAGCCACATCTTTACTATCCACACTCGAAAGTTTGACCTTTGTGGCTGGATAACTGGAAAAAAATGGACATGATGTCCAACAGAAAGAATACATACCGTATAACCTTATACAAGATTAGGCCACTGAAGTGTAGTCGTTCTGGCTGATTCCCAATTTCTCGGGAAAAAGCATAATTTGGGACAGTCGTAGCGCCCCTTTCATGTTACCGGAAATGGTATAAAAGTTGGAACGCGATGTAGCATGCGCATCTGTTACCTGAACTAATCGACGAAAAAAAATAAAGTTTCAAATGAATCAACTCTACATTTCTTGGTGGACTACCGGAGTTCTACCAGGTTGGGTGGACTACCGGAGTTTGGTACACGCAGTTTTACAACAGGAAACAATCATAACATCCTTGGTGAGATCTCACTGAAAAAGTATGTGCCTTATTCTTGTCATAATTCATTAATTGTAATCATATCCACATAATTGTAATTACCTCTCACACATGACAGCAATTATGTACTTTTCATTAACTAAACCATTGGATCCAAACGCAAAAAGGTTCAAACGAACGCTTATTTATTTTAACACGCACACACAGTATGCAAATTTTCGGGGAATCCCCTCAGTTTAGTCAAGCGGCCACAAAACGACTTAAACAACAGATAAAGAGACAGGAGATGATAACTGGTTGATTGTATGTGCAGCTTACTGCCATATGGCATTGGAATTTGCTCACCCCACCCCACCACCCCACATTTATTGTTGTTAAAATAAATAAGTATGGCGTTCGTTTGACTGTTTTTGTGTTTGGATCTTGTAGCAGTAATTCGGCTGTTTCAGATTTATTTTTTAAACCATTGGAGTAGTATCAAAGGCACACAATTACAACTGTATGCACAATACCAACCTGACAAAAACTGATTGAGGAATACATTCTCCTTTAGACCCAAACATGAGGCTTTTAGGACGGGGCCTGATCTGAAGGAATAACTCTCCTTTTATGACCCTAATCGGTATGTAGTTGGGGATGTCATTTCTGGCACTTGTATTCAAAGTTGATTGGTCGAAATTCACTTCCTTTAAGCTGTCATTCTTTCACCTTTGTTTTGACTTGGCTGAAAACTGATTACCTTGGCTGTACAAATACAACAAAAGCCCTCAAAACAGCAAAGTCTGATAATGAGCCAGAAGTTATTAAAACAGCTGAAATAAGATCCTAGCGCCCAACCGTAGTCGCTATGGTAGGTTCGACTGTTAACATTTTGCTTATCGTCCATAGAAGCGGGGTTGCTTATTAGAACAGGGGCGGATGGGGACGAGAGAGTGAAGGCTCGACCGCACTAACGCGGCACCGACCCGGAAGACCGAGGAGGCCGTGGACCGCCGCCAGAACAATGGAAGTGTTAAGGCTAGTGTACTACGCTGTTTCAACTGCCGTGCTTGGGCAGAGTCACAACTTGAAGCGAAAAAGGTCCGACTTTCACAGCCCAGCTCCACCTGCCTGCTCATGATCTCTTCTGGGCTAACTACAGGGTGACACAGAGGCTGAAGCAATACTATCTGTGCGCCTAGTTCCAGAGTCGGACGTTGATGCTAACGGGAGCTAGTACCATGGACCTACATAATAATATATTGGTATGTTCTGTAGGTCCATGACTAGTACTGCCCGGGGTGCAGGTTCATCTTATTAGTGTCGATTCTGGAGTGGCCCGTGACCTCAGAGTTGGTCAGTGCAGTCTCAGATGATGATGATGAAGTGTTGCTTAATGTCCTCAGATGTCAGGTGACATATTAGGGACAAGTTGTGACCAATACCGAAACACGGTTCAATAATTCTTTACGTCCACGGAAACAGAAGGCTCGTTAGGACGGACAGCTCAGGACGGCCACCTCGTCTCTCACACAGCTCCTGAACTATGAGCAGTCTCAGCCATGGACCTGTATATATATAGGTCCATGGTCTCAGCAGTTTGAGATAGTTCAGGAGCTGTGTGAGAGTCGAGGTGGCCGTCCTGGGCTGTCCGTCCTAACGAGCCTTCTGGTTTCCGTGGACGTAAAGCTGTATTGAACCATGCTTCGGCATTGGTCACAGCTTGTCCCTAATATGTCAACTGACATCTGAGGACATTAAGCATCATTTCATCATCATCATCAGCAGCAGTTTGGGCCCCTCAGTAGCCGAGCTGCAGTTTTGGGCTAAGGCCGCAAGATGGAGATCACGACCCCCCCCCCCCCCTCTCTCTCTCTCTCTCACAGACACACACCTTCCCCCGTTTTTACTGCTCGGTAGCAAAATGGATCTCACAATTCCACAGTGATATCAGTGCGGCGCTTCAGTCTCAGTGGCAGCCATATATACTAAGCCGCGATTGTATCACCGTTTGTGATAATTCCTTCTGCACTCGCTTCCCCTACTGATGCGTTGTTTTCCGTCGGAACAGCTTCGAGTCGATCGAAACTGCTGAGGCTGTTCCGTGTCACACAACACGTCACTGAGTAAAAGAGCAGATAGTCGCCGGCAAAAATGTCTATAAACTTGAAAAGTGGGTTAGATATGGATGGCTGATATGGGCCGACTGACCAAGTCTCGATCTTCTCCGGCTTCTGTTTGTGCAGCAGCCGGGATGGTAGACATTCATGTACAGTAGTAACTTTGGTCACTAGACTGATGCCGCTGTGGTGGTGGTGTTCTTGAGATCGGGACAGAAGGGAGGGGTGGTTTCCTGTTGGTGCAGCTCGGACTTTCCCGGACAGTTGATGACAGACATGGCGAAGAAACTTAGAAACTGAGAAAATCAGAGAACCAGCAAAACGGTACGAATCACCGCGGCCGTTATAACTAACGTCGTGCCTTTTCTCATAATTATAGGCCCTGTCGCCTGGAATAAGCTTCCATTTTCTGTCAGCCATGCACAGGCTGTCGAGTTTCAAATTCAGTCTAGGACGCTAAAACCCCACCTCCTTTCCGACAATTCTGAAGCAGTGTACATGTGTACCTCCGGTGGAGTTTATACATGTACCTTGCATTTACTCGCATGCTAGGTGAGAGTTACGGCAGGCGAATCGGGTCTTTGTTGTTGTGTTTGTGTGACGTCTTTCGAGCGCTGAAACTCTCAGTCTTGTCTGTTGATTATTTCCAGTCCATGCCGTGTACTTGAAGCACTCCCGGCAACGAATCTGCTTCTGTTCTCAGAGGACTTCTTCTTTCCTCTCTCTTTTTCCTTCAAATTAATTTTGTTTGATCAGATTGGCCGACAACTCCTGTCCGGCACTGAGTGTCATATACACCTCAGCGAATATTGTTCACTGCTTAAAACAGATTTGAAACAAAGTTGACTGTTTGCGGCTTCTGCATAAACCAGTGAACACTTTTGCCGCATAGTGTCATAACAGTCAAAAAGAAGCTGATCAAGTGTCAACTGAAATGTAAATTACGTACCTTTTACTTTGTACACACACCTTTGAAGAATTTTTCGAACCTTTCTCGCAGGATCCATGGAAGAGTCCGTAGCATAAACAGAAGCTGAAAGCTTTCTGGTAATCGTGATTCGACACAGTAAAATCCGAAAACATAGGCCCCAACCACTGCGGAAGCATCTATGCGCGGCTATCACTTCAGTTTATCAGTCATCCAACTGAAATGCATATAGGGGGACATCCAAGCGCCTTGACATCTGGGATATTTTCGTTGCGTGGTGATTTTCAAATTAACCTGATGCTGTTGTATCAATCGTGTCAAAAAAGTCACTGAGAAATCACATGTGGGCACGTGCGCCATCTTCTGCGAGATATTTATATAGCCTAGACATCATAAAGTCGTCATCGGTAGTGTGTGTCTAATTTTAGTTCCTTGGTGACATCAGAGAGTGAGTAGAGTCACTCTAAACAGGCACCGGCCGGCACATGATCTGTTCACAAAATTAAATCTGATTTGTCAAGTTCTGATGAAATCGGAAGTTCATTATATGATGCATATGTTCACAACTCCATGTAGACTGTATATGTAACATCAATTTGCACATGGTCACTTGCGGTTCGCGCGCTTTGCTCACTGCTTCACGTGCTTTATCTCTCCCCTGTCAAATGCGATTTTACTACGTAAGAACAAGCTGAACTGGATTATGTTTATGTGATTCGTGTTTGTTTGTGTTCCTTTTTGCTGGACGATGTGAGGTAAGCGGAGACCTTTCTATATTTTTTGGTTTCTTGTGCCAACTTTGTTGTCACGTCGACCGGCCAAAGACAATGGCGGACGGGCCGCTTGACGGTGCCAGCACGAGTCCTGGCAGTGACAAAAGTGATGAAACACAGGGAATACTTAAATCTACGCAAACAATGATAGGAACGCTTGTACAGAAAGTTAATGACATAGAAAACAAATACGAGGAACAGAGGGGAAAAGCGATGGACGAAGATGCTGACAGTGTGTGTCAGGACTCAGTGAACACTGCCCAGGGCAGGGGTGAGGAAGACGCATATAGCAGCGTTTCGGCCAGTTGTGGATTTTGTACCACTGCAGATCTGAAACCTGAAGATCAATTCTGGATTTTTTTGAGACTGTGCAGATCTGAGACCTGAGGAAGATGATCAATTGGGGATTTTTAAGATGGGTGAGTCAGTTAGTTAGTTGGTGCTTTGAGCCCAGTCAACCAGAAAGGGCTATCAATCGGTGAGAAGTGTTTGTATTTTTAATTTTCTTATATACATATATAAATAAACAAACAAACAAACAACAACAACAATCAATCGACCAAACAAAATGATAATAATGATGTTATCTATAATACGAAGAGTGGGTGTCGAGCTTGCGTGCGCAAACAAGCACGCACGCACGCACGCACGCACGCACGCACGCACACACACACACACACACACACACACACTGTGCTTGTTTTTAACCATAACCGGTCAAACAAAACAACAGCCGCCTGACCGATTGCTGATTATTTCCGGTATATCCTGATCCTAACCGGTAAAAATACCGGAAATTTTCGGCGGTTGGCGCGGACCCTGGTTACAGTAGAACAAAACAAAACAAAAACAAAACAAACAACAACAACAAAAAAAGGGGGGGGAGGGGGGGGGAGGGAAGAGAAAGAATTTTTTATATGGAAATAATGGAGCAAAAAATGCTAAATTTAGCAAAAAACAGCACAGACTGCACATTGCAGCAACATGTGTTGAAAAGGTGCGTCGTTAGCGGACCCAGTCATCAGGTTCTGCTTGTTGAAACGTAGATTCGCCCGCCAAAAGAGCCCGGCCGTGCACATGCTACATGAATAACTATATCGCATGTCAGCAGGGCCAGACCCACTACACTACAGTGTATCTGGCGCGGCAACAAGATTTTGTTCACGTCCAATCCCTTCCCGAACTGGGCTTTCCCAAGACAGGTGTCGAGTAGGTCGAGTCAGTGCAATGCCTTTCAGTGTAAAAAAAGATTAAGTATTGGCTTACCCTACTTTGTTCAGTTTTTGCCTACCCGACTCTTTTCCTCCACAATGAATGAAACATCAAAATAGCCCACACCGCAGCCCAGTTTAATGCAGGAGTCATTCTGGTGGTGACTACTATGAGATAGGGTCTACCGCATATGCAGCATGATATAAGTATGGCTACTTCCAACAGTGTGAAACAAATGTAGCTGTTATTCAAGTTGATACAGCTGATACAACACGCGCGTTTTAACCCTAGAAGTGCGTGCCGGCCGGCAGTTTTGCACATAATTAGGAGAGCTAGCCGTGTCAGTTCTCAACTGAATTAGGGCGTGAGAGTGAATTGGCCGTGGCAGTTTTCAACTGATCCGCACTGTCACGTCCAAAGGCGACAGTGTTGGTCCACGCCCGGTCAGTCCGACATTTCGTCAGACCTTTGACACTGTATAGGCCTAGCGCGTCATCTATCCACGCGACGCAAATTGTTGTCGACATTGAGCTGTTTCCAAATAACAATTATATACTGCGATGGCCATTCCGCAGTGATGCTACTCTAGTCTTACACCTGACACTGCCTAACGGCACCGTGCACTGACCATTACTAATAACTGAGAGAGAGAGAGAGAGAGAGAGAGAGAGAGAGAGAGAGAGAACAGAGACAGAGACAGAGACAGAGACAGAGACAGACAGACAGACAGAAGTCGCCAGAGACCAACTTATTACCGCCCACAACAACCCTCAGACCCACACTAACCACACCTTTTGGGGTGCAAGTTCGGCTCTCTTTGTTTTTCAGCCGAAGTAAAAGAGACATTTCTAATCAAGTGCGCGGCATCTCACTTGCTTTAAAGGAGCTCTCCTTCCAAGGCTAAACCTTTCGTGTGCTTGGCGGGGCAGGTTAAAAGAACATGATCAACAATAAAAGTTTTGTGAATGAACTTGTTGATTTTATATCGATTTTATCAAATAAAATAAAATATTAGGTGACTTTTTTTGGACAGCATCACTAACACTGAACTCATTACCGCGTTGTACACTCAGGCTTTTCCCGCGCCTCATTTTGACATCACCAAAATGTCTTTGACGTCACGGATGAAGCTCTCAGTTTTGTGCACAGGTCACGGAAGAAATGCATGTGGATTGCCGGCAATGATTTTTGTTACTGATTGCTTTTATCTCTGTGTAGTGAACTTTTGATGGCGCACTGCAGCATTATATATATATATATATATATAAAACTGTATTTTTTAAAAAGGCCACGAGAATGGGTGTGGTCTACTGGGTTTCAGTATTGGTAATATATATATATATTATTTTTTTTTAACACTGAGCCAGAAGATCAGTAAAACAAAAAACAACAAATAAACAAAAAAGCAACACACAAATCATTATTAAAATTTAAAAAATCATGGTAAAAAAACCCACTCCCCATTTCTTTTTTAGTCAATTTGAGAAGGCTAGGTCCTTTAAAAAGAAAAGTGATAAACGCTCCGTAGCAAGTACTAAGTAACTAGTACAACTTTTAGGGCGGATCTTTGCTCTCATTTGCAGAGAGAGAGAGAGAGAGAGAGAGAGGCATTCAAAGTGTCTCAAGGAAAGTGCCGGAAAGCGATGCTCGGAGTGTGAGCCACAGTGTGACTTGCCGGGAATGTTCTACAGTTGTACAAACATGCGTGTGAGCGCCAAGCGAGGTTTTGTCAGTCACCGACAAGGTCAACGATTCGCTAGCTAGTGGCGGAGCGACTGTCTCGCCGGCGATAAAGACTGTAACGTCGAAATGAGTGTCATGGAACACTGAGCAGTAAGTTGTTGAATAATGAACTGAAAGAGGGAAAACAATCAAAATCTATTCACTCTTACCAGTCAGAATATCGTCTCAGCAACACGTGGGAGCCATGTGGGAACGGCTAACCGGAACTTAACGGGATTGGCGGGCGGTGAGAAATGATGTTATTTATAGACGGCTGGTTCAGTCGGGACACTGTGTAGTCAGTGACTGAGCTTCGGCTCTCCTTTCTCTTCAAAAGCTGTGGTTTGTGGACACTGTCTTATGACTTTGTCCCTCACAATTAATGAAACAGTATTAAAAATCGCTATCATTGCTGCCCATCTTATGCAGGAGTCATTCTCAGTGGAGTGGTGATAGCCGGTGTCCTGATAGGTATATGAAATCCCCCTCAGTCTTCCCCCACCTCCATACCCCTTTCCCCCCTTCTTCCCGTCCCTAATAGGTCTTGGAGTTTCTGTGGACGTTACCATATTGACTTACTTGCACTTTGTGTTCTACATAAATACCATTCTTCCGCAGTGACTGACGGATGCAGCGCTCCGGCTCTCACTTAACAGGCTCCAGCTACCTGGAACCAACTCCCTAGCTTTTTCTGTTCGTCACTGATGCTACCTCTGTCAGTTCTTTCAAATATTCCTTGAAAACCTTTCTCTTTTAAAGAAACAACAATTTTTCTTTACTAGCACTGAGTCCCATACGCCGCCGCGTGCCGCGCGCGTGTCACGTGTTAGTTTATTGTCAACTGATAGATGTACATTATTATAAAATCAAGCGCTCATCTTTATTGTCAATATATGTAAAAAAAAAAAAAAAAAAAAAAATTTTTTTTTTAAATCAAGCGCTTAGGCCGGCTTTTCGTTTTTATTATTTTTATTCCGACTTATTATTTTCTTCTTATTATTATTATTATCATTTACACTTGACTGACTCTAGCGGCACACTTTGACTGTGATGCATTTCGTTATCATAGTTTGAGAAATTTAACAATAATCATGTCAGTCAGCGGGGTCTTACTAGAGAACGCGGTTTCACAGCCGGCTGAGCGTACAAGAAAACAAGCCGGAAAAAAAAGAAGTCAGTAAAACATTGGCCGGCAGGCTACGTCAAGGGATTTACGCATGGGAGAGGCATTCTTACATCTGTAAGAGTGATTTTTTTACGATTTTTTAAAGAGGTTTTTTTTTTAGAGTTTTTACTTTTTGGTTTGGCAGAGAAAGCATTATTCCAGGTAATTTTGGGTTTGCTATTAGTGTAGGCAGATTGAGAGAAAGGGGGCGTATGTCTAAGAGTGTGTATGTGCGTGTGTTTCATGACTTAGAATTGTTGAGATATGTTCTTCGTTGTGCCGCGACTGATCGAACGACAGCTTTAATTGCCGGCTGGGATGAATAAAGTATACTGTTATTGTTATTAAGAGAGGCAGCTTAACGCGCACGGCTAAACCCATGACACACTGCACACTTCCTAAATAAACAGAAATAAATGACCTTGGAAACACACGCAATATTAATATATACACATGTATATTTATTACTACCACTCCCTGCACCCCCACCCGCACCCACACACAGACACACACACACACAGACACACACACAACAGAAACACACACACACACACACACACACACACACACACACACACACACACCCACACACACACCACACACACCACCCACCCACACACCACACCCCCACACACACACCACACACACACACACACACACACACACCACACCCACACACACCACCACACACACACACACACACACCCCACACCACCCCACCCAACACACACACACAAAGGAGAGGATGATGACGGGTCAGATGACACACACGCACGCACGCACGCACACACACACTCTCTCTCTCTCATCGCCCTGGCTGACTGGGCGTAAAACACAGTTTACTTTACTCTCTCTGTGTGTGAAGGGTTTGTTCACGTACATGGTCCTTAGCAATGAGGCCCCAGAGTACATATATATAACCTGTATACACACACACACTCCCTCACGCTATTCCAATTCTAGGAACTATCAGATTAGTTTGCCTGCCTACTAAGGGTAGACACCCAGCTCCTTCACGCGTAAACTTCGTGCACACCTTGAACTAGTTACATAGGATGGATTGTGACATAATACTCCTAGGGTGAGACTGAAGTTTTCTACCGGCCCATCTCCCTCACGTCGCACTTGGGGAAAGTGTACGAGAGGGTGATCAAGCGCCGACTGGAGTACTTCTGTGAAACCAAGAAAGTGTTTCCTGCGTGCCAGGCCGGCTTCCGACGGGGGCGGGGTGTCACAGACCACCTGGTGAAGTTGGGGGAGCACGTCGGGAGAGCGATGGGGAGGAGAAAGGTTCTCCTGTCGTGCTTCTTTGACATCTCCCGCGCCTACGACCAGGTCTGGCACGCACGGCTGCTACAGAAGCTTCAGAAATAGGCCTCTCAGGCAAGATCTTTAACTATATTAAAACGTTTTTAACGGGTCGTTCGTTGCAGGTCAGATGGAAGGGGGCCATGTCCGCTGCTAAGCAGATAGATATGGGAGTGCCGCAGGGATCTGTCATCGCACCACTACTGTTTAATATCATGGTCCATGATGTGGAAAGCTGTGTGCAGGGGAGGTAGTGCTAACCATGTACGCCGACGACCTGGCTATATGGCTGGACACCCACATCAGAAGACCCCACAAAGAGAATAACAGGAACATGGCAATCAGCATGAAAACCTTTCAGGAACTGTGGACGGGGTGTCCGATTCATGCAAGTGAACGGTTTCACCCTATCTACCCAGAAAACAGTCTTTCTGCCCTTCCATATCCGCTCACGACGCATCCAAGATATATCGTAAAGGTGAACAATGAACATGTTTTTCCGGCCGACCAAGTAAAGTACTTAGGGGTCGTTTTTCAGCGTATCGGGCGTACCAACCGCCACGTGGATCACAACGCCCGTAACGCCTCCCGCGCCTTGAATGTAATCAAGGTGCTCAGCACACAGCCCAAGCTCCTCACCAGCGACACAAGCAGCTTAGGTGGGTTCCACCTAAGCTGCTTGTGTCGCTGGTGAGGAGCTTGGTACGCTCGCGACTGGAGGCCATGCCCAGCATCACCGAGACAGGCTTGAAGCGTCTGACCGCTATCGAGGTCCGGGCTCTGCGACTAGCCCTCGGGCTACCGCAGTCCGTGCCTCACAGTCCGGTGTACCGGGATGCCGGGCTACTACCCTGAGAGACCAGATCCAACTCATGACTGCGAAGTATGTGTTCCGCAGTCAAACTGTTAATAATTCCACTGTCGAAGAGGTGAGTGGGTCCTTCCGAGGCCCCACCCGGGCCCCCCCACTGCTCCTCCATCTGCGACCTGGTCGCCGACTTGGTCGAGGGAGCGGGATTGGACGGTGCCTCGGCGGCAGATAGACCCCGTCATCCCTCCCCCCCCCCCCCGGGCTGATGGAAAGGGCGGAGGTGGAGGTGGAGGTGGCGGGACTGACGAGGGACCAGAGCCCCTCTTTCCAAGCCTGCATAACGAACGAATTACTAGAAAATAAATATTCACAGTTTCTTCAAATTTTTACAGACGGCATCTACTCGAAACTGTCCCGACGGGTGTGGAGGAAACGGGAAGAAGACTTTCGAGCCCAGGCCACGGCAGAGACGGAGTCTTCTTCCCCGGAGTACCCACATACCTCGCCCGAACCATGTACCGGCTACGCGTGGACTGCTGGCGGACCATGTTTGTGCCAAGCCCTGTGTATGCGGAGGGGATATCCTTCCACCATGTCTTATTTAACTGCAGAGAGTGCTCGGCCCACTTCGCACCAGTCACCAGTAGTTTAACCAGTCTGGGACTCCCGCTGTGCGTCCGAAGCCTGGCGCTGCGGCACCAGCAGAGCTGGAGCCTGCTCCGTGCCGCAGCCAAACTCGTCTACGGGTGCCCGGTGGCAGCCTACCTGTAAATGTGCGGGACGCCCTAGGACGTCCCTGGCTCCCCCAGTACCCGGGTTGACCCCCGGGGACGGAGGGAGCCCCAATCTACACAACGCACAATAATACAAAGTTTTTAACCTGTCTCTACCCCCGTGTGTCGACGCTGAACAGCCCCCCAACGTACGGGCCTGTCCCCGGACGTGAAGGGGGTGCTCGGATCGCCCGTCAACAACCCCCCCACCCCCCCCCACCCACCCCACTCCCGACCGTTATCGGCACGGAGTTGGGGCTTTTAACACTAAATTAACAATGACTTAACTTTTTTTAATGAATTATGTATCCATGAATGTGTGACAGGACTACAGGCTCCATGTCTGCAGTTTGCATGTTTCTATTTCAGACAATGTTTTAACCTATCAAACTGTAAATATATACATTTTTAACCTGTTCGTAAAGCGAGCAGACTTGTAAATAATGTAAATATGTAAAAAATGTTTTTAACCTCATCCCCGAAAGGACCACTAGACCCGAGTAAATATATCATAGATTCAAAGTAAGAAATTTTTTGTAATAGTAATTCATTATACAGCCAAACGGACTATATTAACTTTAGATGATTAAGAGCTTCGTATAGTTTGTCCCTAATATGTCATCTGACATCCGAGGACATTAAGAACCAAGTAGTAGTCCTGAAGTTTTCGAGTGATCGCCATTCCAATGACTGGTCATTTGAGACCTATTTTATACACCCATAGAACTCTGCCCAGTCCTTCCGACTGCCTGAATTTTTGGATACAATGAGCAGTCATTGTATCCAAAAACTCGATCAGTAATCACATGGGATTTCACTGAAGTAGAGCCGCGCTTCCGAAACTGACCAAAGAGCGTTAATGTAAGTCTCTGTTTATATCAGTGAGTCGGTTCTGTCACGAGCTAAAAGTAACTGGTTTTATAACCGACGTAACGCCTGACCCGATGTACAGTTTCGGGATTTCCCGACGCGATTTTTAATCATTTGGCCGTCACTGAGGTTCATCTCATCATCAAAACTGATTTGTACGTATTCCGCCCGAAAAGCAGACGCAAAAGAATTAACCTTCTGATCTTCGCACTATATAACATATTTTTTTACTTAACTTCGTGCAGCCACAAATATAAAACAAAAAAACACGGCTATTTGACGTTGAACGGCTGTGAGAAAACACTGACTAACCTTTTCCGTGAGTGCAGCCACCACCTTCTGCGGGCTTGGCCAAGCCTGAAATAGGAACACCTTATCAAGTTACACCAGCTTACATAGTTCAGGAGCTGTGTGAGAGTCGAGGTGGCCGTCCTGAGCTGTCCGTCCTAACGAGCCTTCTGGTTTCCGTGCCGACGTAAAGAATTATTGAACCGTGCTTCGGCATTGGTCACAACTTGTCCCTAATATGTCAACTGACATCTGAGGACATTAAGCATCACTTCATCATCATCAGCTTGTCAGATGACGGCAGTATTGTATTTGACTTTCATAGCAATGGCCCGGGGGGAGGCGGGAGGGGGGGTAGCCCCAAAACCTCAGTTTAGTACTAATGCATATGCTTTCAGGGGGGGGGGGGGGGGGGACACACACACACACACACACACCTCATCACTAAGGGTCAAGCTGGAGGTTATTGAGCAGGGTTTGGGGGGGGGGCGACAGGGGGAGGGGGGGACCCAATGGAGAGAGTTTGAGGGAGTATTTATAATTTACTAATTGAGGTAATGCGGCGTATTTGAGTGGGCACCGGATGGGCCGGCTGATACGTGCACATGTGAGCTTCCTTGTCAGTCACTGTAGGGTGTTGGTGTGTATGTATGAGTAGTTACTGTTTGCTAGATCAGTGAGGGTTAGGGTTTATGGTAAATACTATACTTAAGGTTCTGTTCAGTTGCTGAATTGTATGTAAATGTGGTTTTTATCAAGATGTGTGTACAGCGCAGTGACTCGACTGATGAGTCAGTTTAACTCGTGTTACTGAGTTACAGAATGGCGCTTTATAAGAACTATCCGCTATAAGCATTATTATCACAGTCATTCGGCAAAGCCGATTTCGTCTGAAAAGGTTTAAGCGGCTGTTTGGCATGATCAAGTAAGTTCTTCTCTTTGTGATACTGCATACTTGGAAGTCCAGAACTGAGATCGCTTCTAAGTTCGACCTTCCTTGACAAAACTAAGTGCAACTCTTCAGCTCCTAGTCGCCTCCGTAGCCCGCTTTCGCTTCCGACTCGTAACTGCCTCAAACTCCAAGCACTGGTTTACGACATCCTTCCTTCAACCACTGCCGTATTTAGTTACGTCATAGGGTCCAGAAACTGAAACTGTCAGCCAACGATCAGTTTTTCGTTGGTGTTCAAACAGTAGTAAGTTTGTTACAAACAATTCAGATAAAACAAGGCGTGTCATTTACAGCCGCCAACAAAGTTTACACCAGCGCAAATAAAACAACAATCGTTTGAATCGAGACGGAACTCTTTTTTTCCCCCCCTTTTTTTCTTCTTCTACCCGGTGGATGTCTCTCATGTTTACGTGCGTGCTTTGGCGCTAGGTTGCTTCTACAGTCATATTAGTACCCGAACCTTTCGGAGGGCGCTGACCGCGTCGCTGAGACAGCTGCGCGGAGATAAAGAGTGGTACTATATTCAGTGGCGTAACTAAATCTGACAGAGTTTCAAGTGGAGGAAGGTGTCGCGGGAAAGCGATGCTCGGAGTGTGTAACTGCCGGCGTCGTTCCGCTACCGACTCTCTTGATTGCCACTACTCGCGGCCCGCGGTGGGTTGCGCCGGTGTACTGGTCACAGTGGAAGCCCACTGACGACTGACAGTGCGCTATATATATATATATATATATATATCTATATATATATATATATATATATATATATATATATATATATATATATATGATACTAATAATTAGATATACAGTGAGCCGGTTTGGCCTAGCGGTAAGGCGTTAGGCTGGTAAGCCGAAGGACCTCGGTTCCGCGATACCGCTTCGGCTCTCCTTTCTCTTCAAAGAGGTAGTTGTGGTTTGTGGACACTGTCTTGTGACTTTGTCCATCTCTTCCTACTGAAACATTGAAATGGCGTCTCATCGCTACCCATCTTAATGCAGAAGTCATTCTGGTGGTGACAGTGTAGCGATAAGGTATATAATCTTCCTCTCCCCCCACCTCCATAACCCCTTCCCCCCCCTTCTTTCCGTCCCTAATAAGCCTTACGGTTTCTGTGGACGTTAAGCACCATGTTTACTTACTAGATATACATACCTAATTGCGTGTCGTTGATTCAGTGGGCATTAAAATCCAAAAGTTTATTAACATATCTGCAGATATGTGATTCGGACAGACTTGGTGTAAATCACGAGTTTGCTAACCCATGAGTCGTGACACTCAGAAATAATTGCCTTGACTGAACAACTGAGGGCCGGCTAATCGATGACCATGTTGCTTTACATCCACAGAAGCGAGGTGACTTATTAGGGACGGGGACAGGGGGAGAAGGGGACGAAAGAGTGAAGGCTCGACCGCGGATACCGCCCGAAAAAGACCGGAGAGACCGTGGACCGCCGCCAGAACAATGGAAGTGTTAAGCCGGTGTCCACTCGCCATTGCGCAGCGACTTGTGCCGTTTCAACTGCCGGGCTTGGGCAGAGTCACAAAGACAATGTCCGTTGCACTGCTGTTGAGGAACAACCCGAAGCGAAAGAAGTCCAACTTTCGCAGCCCAGCTCCACCTCCCTGCTCATGATCTCTTCTGGGCTGAGGGTCCAGCTCCACCTCCCTGCTCTTGATCTCGCCTGGAACCCTGTAGTAATGGCACACACAGGTGTGTGTGTGAGGCTAACCGATCAGTTCTTCCGGTTTTATGAGCGGGCCAGCCACGATTCGAAAATAGTCGAGCAGGCTAGAAAGCGTGAATCAACTCACTGAATGACTACAGCGACACAAGTAATGACTACAGTTAAACAAAAACAAACAAACAAGCAAACAAACAAAACAAACAAAAAATAACGTCGCTGGTGGGCCTTGGGCCTCGACTTACTATATAAAAAAGGCCTATA
>JABMCL010000438.1:2247500-2307500 GCA_018857735.1 Alviniconcha marisindica | reverse complement strand
TGTGGTGCATGTGTGTGTGTGTGTGTGTGTGTGTGTGTGTGTGTGTGTGTGTGGGGGGTGATGGTGCGTGCGTGCGTATGGTGCGTGTACTAGAGAGGGTCTCAAACTCCAAGCACTGGTTTACGAACTCCTTTCTGGGTGGAACTTGCCAGTGAGTGAGGCTTGGGGTGTGGGGCAGGGTGTGTGTGCTTTGGGGAAGGGGAGGTGGTGTTTTTTATGTATAGCTTTGCTCCCCCCCCCCCCCCCCTCCGCCCTGTACTGTGTGCATGTGTGTGTGCGTGCGTGTGTGTGTGTGCGTGCGTGTGTGCGTGTGTGTGAGGGAGTGCTTTAGGGAAGAGGAGTTTATTTTTTGTATACATGTATAACTTTCCTCCTCCCACCCCCACAACCCACCCCATCCGCCCGGTACTCTGTGTGTGTACATAAATATATACAGACATTTTTGTGTGAAGCATTTTTGAACTAAGTCAAGCAGTGGACATTGTGCAGTGCTGTTACTACACAAATGCTATGTATTATTTTCTAGTATGTGATTTTATTTTGGCATGAATCCAGGCACAGCACATTTCTGAGATTGCAAGCTAAACAACGTATATGCGTGCATGTATGTATGTACGTATACATACTGAATGTGCTGAGACGGCTGTCAATCTACAATCGAGACTTTGGGCCTGACCATGTATCCAGACATGCATTTCCCTGTTTTATTTGAGGCCTTATGGTAGTGACCAGCTACTTTGTATAGTGACATATTGTGACGAACTTTGTGTATAGTGGCTTAAATAGTGATCACTTGCTTGTGAGCCTGCTCTTAATACAACTGGCTGTCTGATGTCTTTTTAAATGTTTTTATTAGGGGTTACACTTTACAATGCATTTTGTTTGCAAGAGATTGGTATTTGCCAAACTTCATAAGCAGTGTGACATATTTACATGCACTTCATATTTGCATTTTGCGCACACCCGCACGCGCACACACACACACACACCCACACAAACACGTACATTTTAAGTTACAAAAAAGCACACCAAAAAAATAAAACCAAAAAACCACCGCAAACTACTTAGATTTTTCAATATATAATGCTTTATATACATAGTAAGTTATATAAATAAAAACTGACCTATGACAAAGTTGATTTTAACACTATTCATCAGATATCACAAACTGGAGACCTGACTTTCTATATGCAAGAAACACATACAGTAACAAGCTGGTCCATGAAAACAAATGTTAAATATTGTAAATAAAAAATTAAATAAAGTAACTGCCAATGTACCGGTGTAGTAATTGTAAATATTAAACACAGTACACAAAAACGTAGAATTTTATATGGAGACTCATCACATGTTTACAAGCTGTCAAGGATGGCAGTGTACAAAGTACAAAACAAAGAAGAAATTACCCCCCCCCCCCTCGAAAATACAAAACAAAAAAACGGCCAGTGTCACATATACATCTAACACACCCACTCTTTCGCAATTCTTTTCATGGGCAATTGTAGGATACATTAGTCACTTCATATCATCAATATTCAGGATGCTATCACAGTAAAACTTAGCATAATCATATTTATATCTCTCTGCGCACACGCATGAATACGGACACGCGCATACGCACATGCACACATATACACGCATGCACCCACACACAAGAACACATATACACGCATGCACCCACACACAAGAACACATATACACGCATGCACCCACACACAAGAACACATATACACGCATGCACCCACACACAAGAACACACATGCACACGCATGCACCCACACACAAGAACACATGCACACGCATGCACCCACACACAAGAACACATATACACGCATGCACCCACACACAAGAACACATATACACGCATGCACCCACACACAAGAACACATATACACGCATGCACCCACACACAAGAACACATATACACGCATGCACCACACACAAGAACACATATACATGCATGCACCCACACACAAGAACACATATACACGCATGCACCCACACACAAGAACACATACACACGCATGCACCCACACACAAGAACACATATACACGCATGCACCCACACACAAGAACACATGCACACGCATGCACCCACACACAAGAACACATATACACGCATGCACCCACACACAAGAACACATATACACGCATGCACCCACACACAAGAACACATATACACGCATGCACCCACACACAAGAACACATGCACACGCATGCACCCACACACAAGAACACATATACACGCATGCACCCACACACAAGAACACATGCACACTGGTGAGGATGTGGCTGATGGAGAGTGCCAGACAAGGAGCTCTTGAGAGTCTTATGGTGAATGTCTCATGATTGTCTCACACATGAGATTTATGGTGAATGTCTCATGACTGTCTCACACATGAGATTTATGGTGAATGTCTCATGACTGTGTTATACACGAGACTTTGGGTGGTTGTCTTGTACACGAGTCTTATGGTGAATGTCTCATGACTGTCTCACACATGAGACTTTGGGTGAATGTCTCATGATTGTCACATACATGAGACTTTGGGTGAATGTCTCATGACTGTCTCACACATGAGACTTTGGGTGAATGTCTCATGACTGTCTCACACATGAGACTTTGGGTGAATGTCTCATGACTGTCTCATACATGAGACTTACAGGGAATGTCTCATTATTGGCTTGTGCATGAGACTTATGGTGAATGTCTCATTATTGGCTTGTGCATGAGACTTATGGTGAATGTCTCATGATCGTCTCACACACGACTGAGCAAGATTGCACCATAAACACTGTAAACACTCCAATATGCCGTAGACCTGTACTGTCTACGCTGATCTACGAATGCATGCAAGTACTATAGCAGTCACTTGGATTGAAGAAGCACAAACACTGTTCAACCACTCTCACCAAGGTCAGTGTCAGTGTAGACAGCAATGGGGAAGGTAACTTAAAATACCAAGTACAAAAAAAACACACACAGTCTTTTGAGCAGGTAATTTTGTCATGCCACACAACACAGGTATCATTCGCAGTCACAAAATCGGCACCCTAAGTCTCATGCTGAACAAGTACCTCCCCCACCCTCCACCCCCCCTGCATTGTATCACCAGACTTGAACGCTGGAATTTTACTGGTTTTTGTGCTGCACGGCGTTGTTTCATACACTCAATACAAGGCTCATTCACACTCTCACAAAATCTGCACATCTACTGAACAAGTTCCCCTCCCTTGTGTGTGTCCTGTCACCAGACGGGAACGCTGGAGTCCTGTTGCTTCTTGTTCAGCATGGCGTCAGGCCATACACTCGATACAAGGCTCATTCACACTCTCACAAAATCTGCACTCTCTGTGTGTCCTGTCACCAGACGTGAACGCTGGAGTCTTGTTGCTTCTTGTTCCGCATGCAGTGCACGGTGTCGTGCCATACATTCAACACAAGGCTCATTCACGCTCGCACAAAATCTGGACCTCTACTGAACAAGTTCCCCCCATCTGTGTCCTGTCACCAGACGTGAATGCTGGAGTCTTGTTGCTTCTTGTTCAGCATGCGGTGCACGGCGTCGTGCCAAGCCTGACACTGCCGCTGCAGCTTGCGGTTCTTGCGCTGTGCAGCGATCTGCTTGGCCTCCGTCTGCTGCAGAACGTTCATCAGGTCTGCGTTCTCCACGTACAGGTCTTTCAGCTGAGTAGCCAGCTTGGTTGTTGACTGACGCTGCAATGAGAATGTGGGATTTGAATCAAAGGGTCTTCAAAAGATCAGCGGTTTCTAAAGCTGCTTAACAAAGGTTTCGATTTGTGGCAAACCTTGTGCGATGTCTAGAACTGCAAGCCAGAGCTTTTTACTGTGATTTGGTGACTTGTGGTTTGAGCTGGTATAGAGTAACTGTGAATGCGCGATTCATCCTGAGGTGAAAGTGTGCTGTAAACAGGTTGGTGGGTGTGTTTTTTTCTTCATTATTCTGCATGCCAATCAATTTTTGGTTAAGTTCATCGGACAAGGTTTTCTAGTAAATCAAAAATTTGTATGAATGAATGTTGTTGTTTTTTGGTTCATTACTCTGCATGACAATCAGTTGCCTAGTCTGCCCAAAGTCGCTTTGTACTGAATCAAAAAAGTCTGATGAATGGGTGCATTGTTGCTTATTACGCTTATTGTTGCCAAATGTGGAATCATCATCTCAGTAATGATGTCATCAACACCACAACAACGAAAAAAAAAAAAAAAATGAAACCGGCTTAGAAAGTAATTTTTCTTTCCCAAAGCTGTGCGTAGTCCCATGGTATTATCTGCGCAAATCTCGTATGAATTCCACAAGGGACGTAACACAGTGAAGTGAAAGCGGGACTTACCAGTGCTTTATGCTGTTGGGCCAGACTGCGGTACATTTCCGTGGTGGCATCAAGTCGAGTCTGTATCTCGCGCTTCTGCTCCTCCCAGGAATCTCTCTCCTGCCGACGCTCTTTGTCCGTCTCTGAACAAACAAAATCCAAAAAAGCGTTAGGGAATTAATCCTGTGCTGTGGTTCAGAATGGCTGCCTCAGACAGAGGCCACATGCCACAGCTGCAGGCCACGTAAGAGCAAAGCGTCAACGTATAAGCAAGGCAGATATCTGTCTACGAAGTCCTTTGTCCAACTCTATGTCTGTATGGCTGCATGTCTTTCTGTCTGTACATCTTTGTATATTATGTATGCATAACCTGTATATGTATATTTGTATACATGTCTGTTATCCATTGTTGGAACAGGTGTACTGACATGTTCTAGAACTGTGATGGATTTGTCATAGTGAATAAAAGAAGTGGAAGTGGCACTGTTTGTGAGATTGGAAGCTGTGTAAGCTGTCGTCATGACACATGTGGCATGGCTTGTGGCTGTGGTGTGTGACCTGTCTTTGCTGGCTTTAACACTGTCATCATGACACTTATGGTGTGTTACTAATGTCTGTCAATTCAATTCAAAAACTTTAATCATCCCACAAGGGGCAATTTTGCAATGCTGGCGATAACACTGTCATCATGACACTTGTGGTGTGTTACTAATATCTGTCAATGCTGGTTATAACACTGTCATCATGACACTTGTGGTGTGTTACTAATGTCTGTCAATGCTGGTTATAGCACTGTCATCATGACACTTGTGGTGTGTTACTAATGTCTGTCAATGCTGGTTATAACACTGTCATCATGACACTTGTGGTGTGTTACTAATGTCTGTCAATGCTGGTTATAACACTGTCATCATGACACTTGTGGTGTGTTACTAATGTCTGTCAATGCTGGTTATAACACTGTCATCATGACACTTGTGGTGTGTTACTAATGTCTGTCAATGCTGGTTATAACACTGTCATCATGACACTTGTGGTGTGTTACTTATGTCTGTCAGTGCTGGCTCTAACACTGTCGTCATGACGTCTGTGGTGTGGCCTGCACTGTGGCGTGTCACCTGTCTGTCAATGCTGCCTCTAACACTGTTGACATGATGCCTGTGGCATGTTACCTATGTCTGTCAATGCTGGCCCTAACACTGTTGTCATGATGCCTGTGGCATGTTACCTATGTCTGTCAATGCTGGTTCTGACACTGTTGTCATGATGCCTGTGGTATGTTACCTATGTCTGTCAACGCTGGCTCTAACACTATCGTCATGATGCCTGTGGCATGCTACCTATGTCTGTCAACGCTGGCTCTAACACTCGTCATGATGCCTGTGGCGTGTTACCTATGTCTGTCAACACTGGCTCTAACACTATCGTCATGATGCCTGTGGCGTGTTACCTATGTCTGTCAGTGCTGGCTCTAACACTATCGTCATGATGCCTGTGGCATGCTACCTATGTCTGTCAGTGCTGGCTCTAACACTATCGTCATGATGCCTGTGGCATGCTACCTATGTCTGTCAACGCTGGCTCTGACCCTGTTGTCATGATGTCTGTGGCGTGTTACCTATGTCTGTCAATGCTGGCTCTAACACTATCATCATGATGCCTGTGGCATGTTACCTATGTCAATGCTGGCTATAACACTGTTGTCATGATGCCTGTGGTATGTTACCTATGTCTGTCAGTGCTGGCTCTAACACTATCGTCATGATGCCTGTGGCATGCTACCTATGTCTGTCAACGCTGGCTCTAACACTATCATCATGATGCCTGTGGCTTGTTACCTATGTCTGTCAGTGCTGGCTCTAACACTATCATCATGATGCCTGTGGCATGTTACCTATGTCTGTCAGTGCTGGCTCTAACACTATCGTCATGATGCCTGTGGCATGTTACCTATGTCTTTCAATGCTGGCTTTAACACTGTTGTCATGACACCTGTGGTATGGTCTGTATCTGTGGTGTGTCACCTATGTCTGTCAGTGTTGGCTATAAAACTATCGTCATGGCAGCAGACACCTTCGGTGTGGCCTGTGGCTGTGGCATGTCACCGACATCTGCGCTGGTTATAATTAGAACATTTCAGGATGGTAAGCAGACATGTGACTACACAACAAGCATGTGGCCACAGAGGACCATCTAGTTCAAATAACAGCGTGCAAAAAATAAATGATTAAACAGATATACCAATGAGTAAATAACTAAGGACTGGTGACAAACTGACCAGCCATGATTCTGTCGGCCAGCTGTGTCCGCTGCATCAGTGCCTCTTGTAGAGAGATGGCATGGCGCTGTGTCTCCAGGAGGCTCACCTAGAGAAGAGAACAAGTCAGAACAGTTGTACATTATTATGTATGTGGCAGTGTACTTTAATAAAAGTAACACTTCATCCTTAAAAAAATCCAAACATGACTGGTGAGTTGATTGTGACCACACACGTATACACACATGCAAATGTACACATGTGCATGTGTGCGCACACACACACACACACATGCACACACAGACATACATACACACACACACGCATTCAAATACACACACACTACCATGTTGCTAAAGTTTTTTTGAGCAACTCCACTCCATTCCCCCTACCAAAGTGCAAACACACACATCACAATTCCCAACACAAAGTGACAACACACATCACAATTCCCGTAACACAAAGTGACAAACACACACATCACAATTCCCATAACACAAAGTGACAAACACACACATCACAATTCCCATAACACAAAGTGACAAACACACACATCACAATTCCCATAACACAAAGTGACAAAACACACATCACAATTCCCATAACACAAAGTGACAAATACACACATCACAATTCCCATAACACAAAGTGACAAACACACACATCACAATTCCCATAACACAAAGTGACAAACACACACAGTACCATCCCTATAAAAAATAGAACACACAGAGCCACTCCCATAACACGAAGTGACGAAGAAACAAAAACAGACTTAGATGCAAGTGATATAGTAAATGTATGCAAGTCATGTATTACATGATTATATCCCCATTATTATTATTATTCCCTACCTGGAGTCCCGTGAAGGTTTCCAGCTCCACCATGTTGCCAGCCTTCTGTTTGAGTTGCTCCACCTGGCGCACAAGCTGGGTCTGACCTGCCGCCATCTCGGCGCTGGTCTTCAGCAGCTGGAAATAATGCACACAACATTACTGCAATCTCTCACACATTACTGCCGTCTCTCTTCAGCAGCTGCCATCTCTCACATTACTGCCGTCTCTCTTCAGAAGCTGGAAATAACGCACACAACAGTACTGCCATCTCACACATTACTGCCGTCTCTCTTCAGCAGCTGGAAATAACGCACACAACAGTACTGCCATCTCTCACATTACTGCCGTCTCTCTTCAGCAGCTGGAAATAACGCACACAACATTACTGCCATCTCACACATTACTGCCGTCTCTCTTCAGCAGCTGGAAATAACGCACACAACATTACTGCCATCTCTCACATTACTGCCGTCTCTCTTCAGCAGCTGGAAATAACGCACACAACAGTACTGCCATCTCTCACATTACTGCCGTCTCTCTTCAGACAGCTGGAAATAACGCACACAACAGTACTGCCATCTCTCACATTACTGCCGTCTCTCTTCAGCAGCTGGAAATAAAGCACACAACAGTACTGCAATCTCACACATTACTGCTGTCTCTCTTCAGCAGCTGGAAATAACGCACACAACAGTACTGCCATCTCTCTTCAGCAGCTGGATACCATGCATACAATATTACTGCCATCTCTCACACATTACTGCCGTCTCTGTGAGGTCTTCAGCAAGTGAATGAAAAGCACGCAGTATTACTGCTGTCTCTCTTCATCAGCTGGAAATAAAGCACAAAGCATTACTGCCATCTCTCTTCAGCAGCTGGAAACAGAGCGCACAGCATTAGCGCCATCTCTGTGAGGTCTTCAGCAAGTGAATGAAAAGCACACAACATTACTGCCGTCTCTCTTCTCTTCTTCAGCAGTTGGGAATAAAGCACACAGCATTACTGTCATCTCTATGAGCTGGTCTTCAGCAGCTGGAAATAAAGCACACAACACTACTGCCGTCTCTGTTCTCTTCTTCAGCAGCTGGAAATAAAGCACACAGCATTACTGTCATCTCTATGAGCTGGTCTTCAGCAGCTGGAAATAAAGCACACAGCATTACTGTCATCTCTATGAGCTGGTCTTCAGCAGCTGGAAATAAAGCACACAGCATTACTGTCATCTCTATGAGCTGGTCTTCAGCAGCTGGAAATAAAGCACACAGCATTACTGTCATCTCTATGAGCTGGTCTTCAGCAGCTGGAAATAAAGCACACAGCATTACTGTCATCTCTATGAGCTGGTCTTCAGCAGCTGGAAATAAAGCACACAGCATTACTGTCATCTCTATGAGCTGGTCTTCAGCAGCTGGAAATAAAGCACACAGCATTACTGTCATCTCTATGAGCTGGTCTTCAGCAGCTGGGAATAAAGCACACAGCATTACTGCTATTTCTCACACAACATTACTGCCATCTCTGTGCTGGATGTATATAGCATGAGCACATATAATTTCTGTCATCTCTGTGTTGGTCTTCAGCGGCTGAATGAAAAGCACACAACACTGCTCATAGCTCTGTGCTGGTCTTCAGGGACTGAACAAAAAGCACACACAACATCACTGACATCTCTGTGCTGGTCTCCAGGGACTGAACAAAAAGCACACACAACATCACTGACATCTCTGTGCTGGTCTCCAGGGACTGAACAAAAAGCACACACAACATCACTGACATCACTGTGCTGGTCTTCAGGGACTGAACAAAAAGCACACACAACATCACTGACATCTCTGCACTGGTCTTTTAGCAAGTGAATGAAAAGCACACAACATTACTGTTGTCTCTGCACAGTTGAGTTCAGATCAGTTCAAGATGGTATCTATGCGCTCGGAAAAGTCCATATGCGCTCCACCCCGTCTCTCAGAAGTTTCCCCAACGTTGCCTATGAAACGGTTCCAATGTTCTTCTGATTGACGATGGCCCTGCACAGGTCTTTGGGAACTAAATGCAAAGCACACATAACTGCCGCCATCTTTACACACCACTCAAGAAACGCTGTAGTTTGCTATAACCGATCCAACAATGAAACATAATTTGGACACATGCAACCCAAAAGACAACGTCACTATGACGAAGTTGACCTGGACTCACTTTATCACAAAAGATGATGTAACTATGACGAAGCTGACCTGTACTCACTTTATCACAAAAGGTAACATCACTATGATGAAGTTGACCTGTACTCACTTTATCACAAAAGATGATGCAACTATGACGAAGCTGACCTGGACTCACTTTATCACAAAAGATGATGTGACTATGATGAAGCTGACCTGGACTCACTTTATCACAAAAGATGATGCAACTATGACGAAGCTGACCTGGACTCACTTTATCACAAAAGATGATGTCACTATGATGAAGCTGACCTGGACTCACTTTATCACAAAAGATGACGTGACTATGATGAAGTTGACCTGTACTCACTTTATCCGTGGTCCTCTGCAGCAAGTTCTGCAGCTTCTTCTTCTCCTCCCACAGCTCGTGCATCTGCTCCTGCACAGGCACATGCAAAGATTAAAAAACTGCCTGCACTTTCAAGCTTGAGCATACCTTACAATGAGTGGTCTGACTGAGACATGGAAGAGGGCTGGACTTTGACGTCCTGTGAACCACACAGGGTCACCTTGGCGCAAATGCAGTCCTAAGGAAACGCACATTTCCTACAAGCAAAGCTTAAAAACTTGCTTCACTTTTGAGATGAAGCATACTTGACAACTCTTACGGAAAATGTCTGAGATTTTCTGGGAAAAATCAGGAGAATGGACAAATTAGCAGAAAAATGACAAGACAGAAAGAGTAAGGGCACGAGGTAGAACTTGAGAGAAGAGATAGGAAAGAGGAATCAAATGGCAGCCCTGAGATTCCAGACAAGGTGTGGGGCATCAGACATCCCTGGCCTCCCTTTGGGGTATAGAAGAGGACAAAGGGGTGTGGGTGGTGGTGGTGGTGGTGGTAGTAGCAAACAACAACAGCAAAACCAACACATGCACAAACGCAACTGTGTCTGTCACAGACCTGTTCTTCTCTTTCCCTCTCAGTCTGCTCTTTGTCCGACCGCTGCCTGAGGACTCGAACCATGTCCTCCAGGTTGCTGTTGGTCTGTCGAAGCAACTCGCACTCCTCCTGATAGGGGGAGACAATGAAGGATTGACATTTTTTGTATTGTCAATTGATGGAGATAATTTTATTTATTTATTCCTGAATGTTACCATTTCTTTCTTTCTTTTTCCAACAAACATTAACTTCACAATGCTGTTCTGAAATTTGCATTAAAACATTTGAGAGACACACAATAAACTTGACATTAAGCATTATTATGATTTTGTTTCTAACAAATTTTCTGTCATTTATTGACTCCTTGCCAAAAAGCAGGTATTAGACTATCTAAATCTAAAAAATGTGAACCAACACACAAGGGAGTTAATTAGCACTTGGAAAACTTCACACAAACACAACAACAAAGACCTGAGTCACATATGATAACTGTCACCTGGCACGCGAGTTAATACAAGGTACATAAACTCCACCAGAGGCACATCCTGGAAGGAGTTTATGTACCTTGTATTTACTTGCATGCCAGGTGAGAGTTATCATCGGCGACTTGGGTCTTTGTTGTTGTGGATGTGTGACGTCTTTCAAGAGCTAATTAACTCCCTTGTGGGTTGATTCTCCACAGGCACTCTGGGCCTCGTTCTGTTTCAGACTGTTCTAAAAAAAAAAGAGTTTTCCATCATACTGTTGGATTTGAAACTGAAACATGGTGTGGAGTCAAACCAACAATTAAAACTGTAGTGTCAAACTTTGCAGAAAACCAGCATTAGACGGATCATTCCGCACCTTCATTTGTTGGAACTCAAACTGGGCAGTGCGAGCCTCTTGCAGCTGATGCTGCAGTCGAGTGATCTCAGCTTGCAGCTGGTCCAAGGTTCCCTGTCGGACAAAAAAAAAAAAAAAAAAAATTGAAACCAAAAAACAATATGAACTGAGTCTCCAGAAGTGACTGCCTCTGGTTGCTGACCTCAACAAACTGAACAAGATCAGAATAATTATGGCACTGTGCCACTAGTCGTTTGATTAACATTATGTTTAATAACCCAAATCCACTAGTTGTTTGATTAACATTATGTTTAATAACCTGACCTCAACACACTGAACAAGATCAGAATAATTATGGCACTGTGCCACTAGTCGTTTGATTAACATTATGTTTAATAACCTAGATACACTAGTCCTTTGATTAACATTACGTTTAATAACCCAAATCCACTAGTTGTTTGATTAATGTTATGTTTAGTAACCTAGATCCACTAGTCATTTGATTAACATTATGTTTAATAACCCAAATCTGCTAGTTGTTTGTTTAACATTATGTTTAATAACCCAGCTCCACTAGTCATTTGATTAACATTATGTTTAATAACCCAAATCCACAAGCCATCCCCCGAAGGGAGGCTGGGGATGTCTGATGTCGCCCTCCTGTCTGGAATCTCAGGGCTGTCATTTGATTCCCCTTTCCTATCTTCTCTCTTGGTTTTTTTCTACCTAGTCCTCTTGCTCTTTCTGTCTTGTCATTTTTCTGATAATGGTCCATTCTCCTGACTTTCTTCCAGAAAACTCTCAAATATTTGTTGTGAAGGGTTAGGCTTTTTTGTATGGCTCTTGTTGAGCAGCTAGGAGATGATAGTTGGTAGGTGGTATGTGCAGCTTGTTGCCATATGGCACTGGTATTGGCCATTATGCATTTATATAACATTTTTTAATTTTATGTTGTGTCTGTGCATTCCTTTTTTTATATATTTTTTTAACCTGATATCAATAAATTAGATGGAATGGTCGACAATACCAGCATGTCCTAGCCTTATGTGCTCTTTTAAGAGGGGTAATATTGAAGGGACTAACTCTTCAAAAATTTGTGTCTGATGTTTGTGTATGTACGTTTTATGTTTGCGAAGTGATTACTTGTTGTAGATTTTGTGGATTGACTTGACAGAGGGTTGATATATATATGAGAAGAGTTTAGAAATGTGTATTTGCTTATGACCTGAGTTCGACTGTCCTGAGGTGACCCTGTGTGGTTGACAGGACATTAAAATCCAATTACTATTACTACTACTACCACAAGTCATTTGATTAACATTATGTTTACTACCCCAAATCCACTAGTCATTTGATTAACATGACGTTTAATACCCCGAATCTACTATTCGTTTGATTAACACATTATGTTTTATAACCCAAATCCACAAATCATTTGATTAACATTACGTTTAATAATCCAAAACCATTTTGACAATATCAGTATATGTTTGATGTTGTTTTTGCTGGGCTATTTAAATTATTTAGTTTACCCATGATAAACTGCTTTGCTGTTGTTGCTTTAAAAAAAAAAAAAAAATCTGCTTTAAGTAAATGTGACTTAAAAATCCACCTGACAAATTTTCCTTGAGTTCTCGGAACTTTTAGGAGAAACTTCTGTTAAGAAGGAGAAAATATGATTGCCAAACCTGCTCAGTGACATGCTCCTGAGGACTTTCAGAGCGCAAGGCTTCCACTTCCTGGATCACCTGCTCCAGGACTTCCTTCTGTAACCCCTCCTCCTTTTCCTGCAGGAGCAACAACAGCAATGCCATCAACACCAACAGCAGCCCATAGCACACTGCAGTGTTTTGGTGAATCTGTTCCATGAGCTAAAAATAACTCACATAAAATGAGATTCTGTCCCTTTGTTGGTACATGTTATTGACAAGAATGCATCTAAAGTGACCTATGTTTTGAGTAACACTTGAGGATTTTTTTGGTGAACTAGCTGCTACAGTATAACCGGATGCAGCACGTGACCTTTACAGAATCACATGCCAACGTGCGCAGTGAGTCTGCTCAAGAGCAGAGAATAGCGCTATATAAGAGCTGTGAATAATAACAGTGCATACATGAGCTAGTTCTGCGAAAGGGCTCAAAGACACTGCGATGGTTCAAGATTTTAGGGAGGGGGGTTGGTGGCAGGTGGGGCTGAAGTCAGACAGACAGAGGGGACAGATTTAGACAGACATGGAACTGAGGATGCAGATAACCATATTGTGAAAGACACGCCCCAAACGCGACACTACTGAACACGCAGAGGGGCAACTCACAGACGCTGGCCCGGCGGTTCCAGCATTCTGCAGAGCCTGCACTCTGAGAGCTTTCTCCTTGTCCTTCTCCAGCTCGTCGATCCTGCGCTCGTAGTTGGCACGCTCCAGGTCCTGCTGCTGGTGACTGCGCGCCACTTTCTCCTTCAGACTTTCCGCCAGGCACTGCACCTGGGGAGCACAGAGGGTGACGGCAGGCGGTGAACTCAGAGAAAAGAGTTGGGGATCAAGTTAACACAAGTCACTTTCTCCCCTTCAGTCTTTCTGCTCGACGCTGTAACTGGGGAGCACAGAAGGTGACAGTAGGGGGTGAACTCAAAGAAATGAATCTGAAACAGAACCAGGCCCAGAGTGCTCATGCAGAATCAACACTCAAGGGAGTTAATCAGCGCTCGAAATATGTAACACAAGTATGACAACAAAGACCTGAGTTGCCTATGGTAACTCTCACCTGGCATGCATGTAAATACAAGGTACGTAAATTCCACCAGTGGTATTTCCTCAAAGAAATGAGTTGGGGATCAAATTCACATGACCTGTTTTCTCCTGGAGACTTTCTGCACAACATCAACGTATATCTCCAAGAAGACATACCTCTTTATTTTCAAATCACTGGCGTCTGACAGCCTCCATGAGGGAGTGCATAATGGCCTCGGCTGATGACCCCTGTCTCCAACAAGACATACCTCTTTATTTCTGGATCGTAGGCGTCTGACAGTCTGCTTGAGGGAGACCTTTGCCTCTCTTGCAGGAGCATGTCCTTTGTGATCACAAAGGCATACCTCTTTATTTTTAAATTGCAGACGTCGGACATTCTCCTTGAGGGAGTGTGCCTCCGCGGACCTCTGCCTCTCCCGCATGAGCATGCCCTTCTTAGTGATCACCAAGACATACCTCTTTATTTTCATATCGCAGACGTCGGACATTCTCCTTGAGGGAGTGGGCCTCCGCGGACCTCTGCCTCTCCCGCATGAGCATGCCCTTCTTAGTGAATCACCAAGACATACCTCTTTATTTTCAAATCGCAGACGTCGGACATTCTCCTTGAGGGAGTGGGCCTCCGCGGACCTCTGCCTCTCCTGCAGGAGCATGCCCTTCATGTCAGCCAACTCCTCCTCAAGCAGCTGGTTCTGCACGGCCAGCTCACGCCGCTCTTCCTCCCAGCTCTGCCGCAGCTGGTCCACCTGGCTCCCCATCTCCTCCTGGCAGAACCAGATCAGCGAACATTAAGGTGGGAGACAAGGTGGTACCCTTTGCAGAATCAACACGCGAGGGAGTTGATCAGCGCTCAAAGGATATCACACACACACAGCGGCAAAGACCCGAGTCATTTATGATAATTCTCACCTGTATGTGCGTAAATGCAAGGTGTACATAAACTCCACTAGAGGTACATCCTACATTTTGCTACAAAAGGGTCGGTTCTTGTAATGCGCTAATGCTGTGGGTGGTGTTGCAAATAGAGGCTGGTCAGTTCTTGCATTTTAACAGCCTGTCAACAGCTCGGGACGAATCAAATGGAGGTGAGGGATGGTGAGACAGGACAAATCAAATGGTGGTGAGGGATGGTGAGGACAGGATGAATCAAATGGCGGTGAGGGATGGTGAGGACAGGATGAATCAAATGGAGGTGAGGGATGGTGAGACAGGAAAATCAAATGGGGTGAGGGATGGTGAGACAGGAAAATCAATGGGGTGAGGGATGGTGAGGACAGGATGAATGATGGTGAGGACAGGATGAATCAAATGGAGGTGAGGGATGGTGATGACAGGACAAATCAAATGGTGGTGAGGGATGGTGAGGACAGGATGAATGATGGTGAGGGATGGTGAGGACAGGATGAATCAAATGGCGGTGAGGGATGGTGAAGACAGATGAATCAAATGAGGTGAGGGATGGTGAGGACAGGACATGAAAAATGGTGGTGAGGGATGGTGAGGACAGGTGATCAAATGGAGGTGAGGGATGGTGAGTGACAGGACGAATCAAATGGAGGTGAGGGATGGTGAGACAGGACAAATCAAATGGGGTGAGGGATGGTGAGGACAGGATGAATCAAATGGGGTGAGGGATGGTGAGGACAGGACAAATCAAATGGGGTGAGGGATGGTGATGACAGGACAAATCAAAGGGCGGTGAGGGATGGTGAGACAGGACAAATGGCGGTGAGGGATGGTGAGACAGAAATCAAGGACGTGAGGATGGTGAGACAGGACAATCAAGAGGTGAGGGATGGTGAGGACAGGACAAATCAAATGGGGTGAGGGATGGTGAGACAGGACGAATGAAATGGGGTGAGGGATGGTGAGGACAGGAGAATGAAATGGAGGTGAGGGATGGTGAGGACAGGAGAATGAAATGGAGGTGAGGGATGGTGAGGACAGGATGAATCAAATGGAGGTGAGGGATGGTGATGACAGGACAAATCAAATGGTGGTGAGGGATGGTGAGGACAGGACAAATCAAATGGTGGTGAGGGATGGTGATGACAGGACAAATCAAAGGGCGGTGAGGGATGGTGATGACAGGACAAATCAAAGGGCGGTGAGGGATGGTGATGACAGGACAAATCAAAAGGCGGTGAGGGATGGTGAGGACAGGACGAATCAAATAGAGGTGAGGGATGGTGAGGACAGGACAAATCAAATGGAGGTGAGGGATGGTGATGACAGGACGAATGAAATGGAGGTGAGGGATGGTGAGGACAGGACGAATGAAATGGAGGTGAGGGATGGTGAGGACAGGACGAATGAAATGGAGGTGAGGGATGGTGAGGACAGGATGAATGAAATGGAGGTGAGGGATGGTGAGACAGGACAAATCAAATGAGGTGAGGGATGGTGAGGACAGGACAAATCAAATGGTGGTGAGGGATGGTGAGGACAGGACGAATGAAATGGAGGTGAGGGATGGTGAGGACGTAGTGTGACAATTGGCACATCAGGATGAATCAAATGGAGGTGATGGATGGTAAAAACACAGTGTGACAGTTGATACATCAGGACAAATCAAATGGAGGTGACGGGTGGTGAAGATGTGTAACAATTGGGAAGGATTTAATTAATAAGGAACTGTGAGACATTTTGAAAAGTTAACTAATTTTTTTGCTTCTCCTTTGCCCCTTTTAGGTGCAGGCATAAAGTAGGTGTACATAAACACCAAAACATATTATTTTCAGCTTTATCAATTCTCAGTGTGAAATACTGAGAGAATCTCTTCCAAACACCACCACCAAAACAAACAAACAAACAGTTTCCTTCCCCCCAAAACAACAACAACACACACACACACACACACACACGCAACACAGCAACACCCGCCCACCCACACACAGACAACATAACACACACACAACACACACACACACACACACACACACACACACACACACACACACACACACAACACAGCAACCCCCACCCACCCCCACACACAGCACAACACACACACAAAACAAAACACACGCACACACAAAACCCATAATAAAGGAAACCAGAAGAAAATCAGAAGGATGCAAACTTAAAGACAGATTTTGATTCACTCTGTAAGAGCTATGTGTCAAGACAATTCAACTAGGTGTCGCATCTAAAAAATCCAGTCCTGTTAATTGATACAGTTCCCTTTGTGCAGGTAAACACTAAGTGCAAAGCTATCACATCATGGTTAAAGTGGCAATTGCCAGAATATCACACAGTGAAGTTTAAACTACCTGTAATGGTATCTTTTACATGCGGTTGGAGTACAGCACAGGTGAAGGGAGATATTTTGCTCAAAGCCCATGTGCTAAAGCGTAGGTGAAGGGAGATAATCTGTTGTACAAAGTCCATGTGCTAAATCAGGAATGGGATGAAGAAAGAATTTAAAAGCTTGTGCACATTGGAGAGCTAATATAGTGACAGACAAACCCATGATATTCAGGCTGTTCTGGCCCAACCCACAAGCCGATAATTGTTCTACTATTCCTCATTAGCAGGTAAGCACTGCACATCACAGATTGTCTTTCTTGTCCTGTAGGAAGAGCTTGGGCATGATGGTACAAGTGTCTGCAATTTTGTGGACAGTCAGATATGTCCAAGTCCAGGGCTCCCATCTTCTATTCCCTGTTAGCACCCAAGTTCTGCACGGTGCAGACTCTCTACCTTTTCATAGCGGCATGGCATGAGACTGTTTCATGCTCGAAGATGGAAAATAAAGACTTGAGACCAAGATGCCATAACAACCCCTACAACTCCTGTTCCTTTGACATGCCCTTTCACGGGACCCAGTACCAGCAAGAGACCTTCCTCCCATGCACCATCCCCATAGGTGTCAACCCCCTCGGGGAGTGAACCTTAGTCCAGAGTCTGTGAACCTGTATTTCCCTTATGCAGGCCGGGGTCTTTTGTTTTTTCGCTGGTAGCAGCGGCATTTTGAATTCCAACCGGCACGTGTGGCAGTGCAAGGAAGAAGCAATGTTATGCTAAATACGCATGCACGACTTCAAATCTCACTTCCGACAAGATTTCTTAGCCTACTGCACTAGGCCAGTCAGCGTGCATTTGGCGATGGCATGCGTTGGCTGCTCGTTCAACAGTTTTTCAGTCTTTTAGCTCAGTTTAAAACAACAACAGAATCTCATGTAAATTATGTTTTCCTGTATCCATTTTCCAGTATGGCCATATCCCCCCAAAATAATGAGAAAAACTGTATTTTATACTGGTAAACTGTATTTTATACTGGTAAACTGTATTTTATACTGGTAAACTGTATGGGTTGACAGGTATGCATCCCTGAGTGGCACAGCCTCACCGAAGCTGTTGCTGCAGCCCCATCTATGGCCTCCTTTTGATTGATTGATGATCGCTTATATAGCGCTATTCTCCGCTCTCTTGAGCAGACTCACTGCACTTGTATGTAATTCTACATGAGTGACTAGCTTTTTATAGCGCGTTTTTTGTTTTGAATATCCACCGAAGTGGTGTACTTACAGCGCGGGCATGGCTGGTGCCACATGAAACTGCTGCCATCTCGGCGCAAGGTCTGTGTACACCATACAACCATGCTCCATGTCACTTCATGCAAAGCCACATACGTAAGGTGTATGCGTGTTTAGCTGTAACCTGCCACCTGCACTTTTGGCAGAATGACTGGGATCTTTTACGTGCTACTGTGGTAACATGGGGGTGGAATGGATACCGAAATAAGAGTCAGCACAGAAAGTCGACCCTGGAGAAGAAAATTCTCCCGCCACTCCTGCAGGGATTCGAACCCGCGACCTTTCAATCACGAGTCCGGCGCTCTAACCACTGAGCTATCCCCGCTCCTTTGGGTCCAGAGTTCAGAGATACCCTTTACCAGCAGTAACTCCTCTTCTTATAATGTTTATTTCTCTTTGGTTTGGCTGCAGTATTCAAAGTAGGGTTGTTGAGGAGCTCAGGCTGTGCTGGTCTGGGTCCAGCCCCGGGGAGTGCTTCGCTAGCTGGACTGGCCTAGTCTGAGACCTGAATGAATATTGCAGGGATTTTTCTCCATCTTTAGCTTACAGCCAGGAATAAGCTCTTGGTGATATCATTTTGTCTTGTTTAATTCCATTTCGTTTTGTTTGTTTACTAAACTCACTTCATCCCATTGATTCTAACATTAAATCCCCTTACGTCCTCAGAGTGAACGTATACTTCTGTGTAAAGAAGTTGGTCGCCTACAGAGAAGACGAGAAAAAAAATGCTGGAAATCTGTGTGCAAACACAGCAAAATGTGTGCAAAAACACAGCAAATTGTGCGCAAAAATGCAACAAACGGTGCGCAAACATGCAGCAAACTGTGTGCAAACATGCATAACACTTCATCTGAGACCAGCTGGTGCAGGGCTGAAGAGAAAGGTTATTTGCAGTTAATCTGCTAATCTGCCCACACACACACACTGCCGCGCTCTTCATTCTGCGCTGCCAACGTGCTGATTTAAACATCACCACCACACAGTCAGTTCAATCGCTGGTCGCTATGGTAACCTGTTCGGATATGATCTCCATGGGGAACATTTTGGCGCGTATTCTGTTGGCCCTTAGACGTCTGGCAGCCTGGGGAGTTCACAACATTTGTAAAGGTATCTGCATAAGCACAGTTTGCAGGAGGGCAGAGTTTAAACAGGAACAATATGAATGAACTCGCCTATAAGCTAAAAGCTTGTTGATGAACACAGAACGATTCATTGCATCTTTATTTTGTCTCTAATAATTTTTTGTTTAAACCAGGGGGAAAACAATTCAATGTGAAAGGAAAAAGAGAAGGAAAAAAAGAGATAAATTGGATACCATTGCAAAAAATATATGAATGAACACCCCTCTGGGTACAATTATAGCACTTTAGCTGTTCACAACATTTGTACAGGTATCTGCATGAGCACAGTTTGCAGGAGGGCAGAGTTTAAACAGGAACAATATGAATGAACTCACCTATAAGCTAAAAGCTTGCTGATGAGCACATAACGATTCATTGTATCTTTATTTTGTCTCTAATAATTTTTTGTTTAAACCAGGGGTAAAAAGAGATCAAAGTATAAGAAGAAAAAAAAGAAGAAAAGAAAAAAAGAAGAAGAAAAAAGAGAAAAAAAAGAGACATTAGATACCATTGCAAAAAAATATGAATGAACACCCCTCTGGGTACAATTATAGCAGCCTATAGTTTACAACATTTGTAAAGGTATCTGCATAAGCACAGTTTGCAGGAGGGGAGATTTTAAACAGGAACAATATGAATGAACACCTCTCCTGGTATAATTATAGCAATCTACTGCAATGAAGATTATTTGTGATCAGGCAAAAGATGTTGCATGTGAAATGAAAACTGGATGGTTTTTCTATTCAATTCTCTCACAGATGTTAGAAAAACATTGTGAATGTATCACTGCATGCACATATTTAGATGTATGCATACACTCCCACCTCTCTATCCCTGTCCGTCTCTGTCTGTCTGTCTTGCATCTCTGTCTCGCCTGTGTCTGTCTGTCTCTGTCTGTCTCTCTCTCATGCACACACACACACACACACACACACACACACACACACACACACGCACACACTCTTAAGCTAACAAATACATATAAATATGTGATGTGAAGGGTGTATTCTGTGTGGAATGAGATGCAGATGCAGGGAGGGGACTGACAGGGCTGGTAGTGCAGGGAAACAATCAAGTTCCTGAAGCTACCATGGTGTGGTTTCATGCACACATTGCTATGTGAGACAGGATTTTGCATCCAATGCGATTGGGGATGGGCACCCAGTGCAGCGACAGCAGGACACTCGTACCCACCTGCAGCTCCTGGCGGATAGACTGGGCCAGGTCACCTGACTGCAGCTGTTGGAATGCTGCCCTCTCTGTCTCAAAGTCGTGCCTCAGGGTCTCCATCTCATCCTGCAGGGCCACAATCTGTGACTCGTAGTGCTGCATCATTGCCAGCTTGTCACGTTCAAATGCAGCATCTGACATTCAGAGACAAAGGTTGGGTGCTTTTGCAAGGTGGTGGGGGGAGGTGGGAGTGTGGTGATTGCTGGGGGTGGGGGGGGGGGGGGGGGGGGGGGGGGTGGTGGTAGCATGCACTCCTTGGAATATATCATTTTTAACAACAAACGAACATTTCCCAATATTGTTGGCACTCTCTCAGAGAGAAAAGAAAGTTTGTGTTTCTTTCCCTCTTAATTTTTATTTTATTATTGTTATCCATTAGTAGCTTCACAAGGACTATTTGTGTGTGTGTGTGTGTGTGTGTGTGTGTGTGTGTGTGTGTGTGTGTGTGTGTGTGTGTGTGTGTGTGTGTGTTGGCATGTGTGTGTGTGTGTGTGTGTGTGTGTGTGTGTGTGTGTGTGTGTGTGTGTTTTCCATGTGGGGCATTTATTCAGAGACATCCATCCATCATTACAATATACCTCTTGTTCAATCATTCACATGTCTGTATGATTAATTTTTCTCTCTCCACCTGCTCATAAACAAAGTTCACTGTTCATTTCTTACTAAAAAAAACACTTCATAATTACTATAAAAAAAACCCCACAAACACATGAAAATATTCATTTGTTATAGAAAACCCCACTTAACAATCAAAGAAACCCCACAAACAAACACATGAAAATACTATTCATTTGTTACAGAAAACCCCACTTCATAAAAACAAAAAAAAAAAAACAAAAACCACAAACACATGCTTGATTTCTCTCCCTCACTTGGTAAGCACAACATAAATAAACTGCTTTTGTAAACTACTGCATGGATATGGACTCTCTGTGAATGGGCCAGCACAACATAAATGAACTGCTTTTGTAAACTATTGCATGGATAGACCACTGTAATGGGCCAGCACAACATAAAGGATAGGGAAACTCTCTGTGAATGGGCCAGCACAACATAAATGATGCTTTTGTAAACTATTGACATGGATATGGACTCTCTGTGAATGGGCCAGCACAACATAAATAAACTGCTTTTGTAAACTACTACATGGATATGGACTCTCTGTGAATGGGCCAGCTCAACATAAATAAACTGCTTTTGTAAACTACTACATGGATATGGACTCTCTTTGTGAATGGGCCAGCACAACATAAATAAACTGCTTTTGTAAACTACTACATGGATATGGACTCTCTATGTGAATGGGCCAGCACAACATAAATAAACTGCTTTTGTAAACTACTACATGGATATGGACTCTCTGTGGAATGGGCCAGCTCAACATAAATAAACTGCTTTTGTAAACTACTGCATGGATATGGACTCTCTCTGTGAATGGGCCAGCACAACATAAATAAACTGCTTTTGTAAACTACTACATGGATATGGACTCTCTGTGAATGGGCCAGCACAACATAAATAAACTGCTTTTGTAAACTACTACATGGATATGGACTCTCTGTGAATGGGCCAGCACAACATAAATAAACTGCTCTTGTAAACTACTGCATGGATATGGACTCTCTGTGAATGGGCCAGCACAACATAAATAAACTGCTTTTGTAAACTACTACATGGATATGGACTCTCTGTGAATGGGCCAGCACAACATAAATAAACTGCTCTTGTAAACTACTGCATGGATATGGACTCTCTGTGTGAATGGGCCAGCACAACATAAATAAACTGCTTTTGTAAACTACTACATGGATATGGACTCTCTGTGAATGGGCCAGCACAACATAAATAAACTGCTCTTGTAAACTACTGCATGGATATGGATTCTCTGTGGATGGGCCAGCACAACATAAATGAACTGCTTTTGTAAACTACTACATGGATATGGACTCTCTGTGTGAATGGGCCAGCACAACATAAATAAACTGCTTTTGTAAACTACTACATGGATATGGACTCTCTGTGAATGGGCCAGCACAACATAAATAAACTGCTCTTGTGAACTACTGCATGGTGTCTAAGGACTCACACAACTCTTCTCTGTCTGTCCCAGCACTGTCCATGGATGAGGCTTCCTCATGGTGCTGCTGCTGAACCAAACGCTGGAAGTCTTCCTTCAGCTTTCCTTGCAGACCACTGGCTCCCTGTACACAAATGCATGGAAAACAATTACTATTTCAATTTCACAGAATAGTTTTTCTTCTTCTTCTCTTTTTATGGTGATCAGATTTACTTAGGCTAAAAGCCTTTAATGTGGCCACACTGAGGTTGCTGCATGGGTGTGCACAACTCTTTTAAAACAATGTGACTGCCAGTCGAGGAGATGGGGTGAGTATGTTGGGTATATACTGGATGTAGAGAAGACTTATGTGACAAACTGCAGCAGCTTTCATATCATTTCTTTGAGTCTTGCAGCTGGTCACATAGGAAAGTGGGAAACGGGCCTGAAGGCTTGGGAATTAAATGATTAAGTGAGGAGCGATATCTCTTAAAATATACAGAGATACATTTGTGAAAAGACTCAACTATAGGGTGACTGACATCTGGAAAAGAGTTAAAAATGGAAAATGAAGACCAAAAATAACAGCATAAAAACAAAACAAAAATAACAGCGTCAACGAAAAACAAAAATAATAATATCAATGAGATACAAAGTGCTCAAGGAATTTTTCACGACATCCATGATGCAAGAGAGTAACTTTCTCTTTATTTCTGGGAATGTCTAAGCCCAGGGATCCCAATGTTCTGATGCCACCTCCGACGCAAGACAATTGTTTTCATTTCACTTTTGGGGCAGTCTAACCCAAGGGTGTTGTATCTAGGTTAGGATTCTGTGTGACTAGTACAGTACACTGTTGAAACAGGCTTATTTTCACCATCACATTTCTGTCTCTCTCTGTCTGTCTCTGTCTCTCTCTCACCTGTCCTCCAGTGTCTGTTGGTCCTGCTGGTGATGTATTTAAGGGAGGCTTCTGTGTGACTAGTACAGTACACTGTTGAAACAGGCTTATTTTCACCATCACATTTCTGTCTCTCTCTGTCTGTCTCTGTCTCTGTCTCTCTCCCTCTCTCTCTCTCTCACCTGTCCTCCAGTGTCTGTTGGTCCTGCTGGTGATGCATTTAAGGGAGGCTTCTGTGTGACTAGTACGGTACACTGCTGAAAGCAGGTACATTTTCACCATCACATTTCTGTCTCTCTCTGTCTGTCTCTGTCTCTCTCTCTCACCTGTCCTCCAGTGTCTGTTGGTCCTGCTGGTGATGTATTTAAGGGAGGCTTCTGTGTGACTAGTACAGTACACTGCTGAAAGCAGGTACATTTTCACCACCCACATCTCTCTCTCCCCTTCACTTCTTACCACCTAGAAACCTTTCCACTCTCTCAGATCCAGTAATGAAAGGCTCCCTTCTGTCCCCAGGCCAAACTCCCAAGTCTTTTGGCCAGCTTTTGAGTTTCAATCCCTGGGTATTAATTATTACCATTATAATATACTGCTGCCACCCGTGATGCAAAATGATTTTTTGCTTTACTTGTGGAGGCAGTCTGACCCAAAGGACCCAAATGCACTGATGGCAACACTGCAACACTTGTGGAGGCGAGTCTGACCCAAAGGACCCAAATGCACTGATGGCAACACTGCAACACTTGTGGAAGCAGTCTGACCCAAAGGGCCCAAATGCACTGATGGCAACACTGCAACACTTGTGGAGGCAGTCTAACCCAAAGGACCCAAATGCACTGATGGCAACATCACAACACTTGTGAAGCCAGTCTAACCCTATGGACCCAAACACACAGAAGGCAACACTGCAACATACTCACCTCCTCAAACAACTTCTTCATGGCAGCTTGCACCCTCTCATCTCTGGAAGCCTTCAGCTGGGCGACATCCCCGTCGTACTTCTTCCTGAGGTTATTGAGCTCCGATTCATAGTGCGCCTTCATCTCTTCGTGCTTCTTCTCTACCTCCGCCTTTGCTCGCTCCAGTTCCTGGACTCGGTTCCTGCTGTACAGGTTGGCTGCAATGTCCTGGAGTGGGTCTGCCTTCTTCTGCTGCTCACTCTGGCTCAGTCTGTGGGCAGTGGAAAAAGGCAGTGAAAGGAAAAAATAACCAGAGTACAAACACCAGTTTGGCCTAGTGGTAAGGTTGAATTAAGTGGTAAGCGGATAATGTCGGTTCGATTCCCCGCTTTGGCTCTCCTTTGTCTTTAAACGTTATGATTCATGCACTGTCTTGTGATTTTGCCCCCTTGCAATTAATCAAAGATTAAAACGGCTGTCAGGTCAGTCTCACTGCTGCCCAGCTTAATGCAAAAATCATTCTGGTGGTGACTGTGTAGTATATGGTGTGTCCTCCAGTTCCTTGATCTCCTGCTGGTGCTGTGTCTGTGCGAGGTTTCTGTGTAACTCGTACAGCTATAACAAGTCTCATTTCACAAACAACCACCTCAATGTGTGTCTCTCTCTCTCTCTCTCTCTCTCTCTCTTTCACACCTGTCCTCCAGTGTACAGCTATAACAAGTCTCATTTCACAAACAACCACCTCAATGTGGCTCTCTCTCTCTCTCTCTCTCTCTCTTTCTCTCTCTCTCTCTCTCTCTCACACCTGTCCTCCAGTGTACAGCTATAACAAGTCTCATTTCACAAACAACCACCTCAATGTGGTTCTCTCTCTCTCTCACCTGTCCTCCAGTGTACAGCTATACAGTCTCATTTCACAAACAACCACCTCAATGTGGTTCTCTCTCTCTCTCACCTGTCCTCCAGTGTACTGCTATAACAAGTCTCATTTCACAAACAACCACCTCAATGTGGCTCTCTCTCTCTCTCTCTCACCTGTCCTCCAGTGTACTGCTATAACAAGTCCCATTTCACAAACAACCACCTCAATGTGGCTCTCTCTGTCTCTCTCACACCTGTCCTCCAGTGTACAGCTATAACAAGTCTCATTTCACAAACAACCCCCACAGTGTGTGTGTGTGTGTCTCTCTCTCTCTCTCTCTCACCTGTCCTCCAGTGTACAGCTATAACAAGTCTCATATCACAAACAACCACCTCAATGTGGTCTCTCTCTCTCTCTCTCTCTCTCTCTCACCTGTCCTCCAGTGTACAGCTATAACAAGTCTCATATCACAAACAACCACCTCAGTGTGGCTCTCTCTCTCTCTCTCACACCTGTCCTCCAATGCCTTTATCTCTTGCTGGTTCTGTAGCTCATCAAATGTTTGTGTGACTCATACTGCTTCACTGAGCCTGTTTCACAAACACCCACCATCAGTGTAGCACTCTCTCTCTCACCTGTCCTCCAGTTCCTTGATCTCCTGCTGGTACTGTATCTCGGTGAGGTTTTTGCGTGACTCGTACTGCTCCAGCAAGTCCTGCTTCTCCATGGCAAAGGCGTTCTGCAGCTCCCTCTCCTGCTCAGCCAGCTGCTGGGACAGCTCATTTTGGAACTCCTCAAACATCCTTGCCTGAATGACCCACACATGATAATTACAAATTGTATTTGTAATGCACCTGTCCCAATTCTAAAAACGAGTTCCAAGCACAGTGCAGCATCACATCAGTCTCATAATATACAGCAAAGAAATACATGCATAAAAAGCAGGATCTAGGTAATACAGTTGCATCTCACAAGACAATGATTATGACCAACTGATAAAAACCACAATCATACACTAACAAAATTGTATAGTCATGTTCAAATCAAAATGCAGCTGCGTTTTACAAGACAATAAACAAATACAGAATGAGACAAGAGTAAAGGAACAATGGACAATCCATAAAACAGCATACACAGAATAACTTAATTGGTGTAATTCTGATTAAATTAAAATACACCAGCAATTGAACAATCAGACATTCCCATGCCCCTGTAAAGACTTTAAAGTTTAAATTTATACGTCACTTAAGCAAACTGACACGGCGATAAATTGATTAACATGAGAAACATCAACAGCGAAAACAAAAAGGCGACCCCACAAACAAATAACATCTGCCAGCAAGTGATCAAAGATGTGACACACTAAAGGTGATGGTGACTGCAGGATCATGTTGCAGAAAGTGCAATGGCAGACCTTAATTGTCATTGTTGTGAGGGGACTGATTCCTGGAGAAACAGAAGGTGGCTTCATTTGGCTCTAGTCAAGATCAGCTCCATTTTTCAGTCACACCGCTGCTACTGAGACTCCCAGAGGAAGAGTTTACAGTTCACAAACGCCAGTAGTCAACATTTACGTCTTCAGTGGTAGTACCCCATCACCCAAATAAAACTGATCACCTTTGCGTTTGAAATTTATAATTATATGTTTGCTGATTTTGCTTCGTGACTGCAATTCAAATTTCCTCTAACAGAGGACAAATAAAATAATAGTCTTTGAAGGTTCGACTCAGAACAGAACAAACAGAGTTGAAAAAGAAGAAAACACACACACATACACACACACACACACACAAAAAAAAAAGAAGAAGAAAAGAATATATATATATATTTTTTAAATCAATAAAAACAATTGTAGAAAGCACAATTTATCAGTAAAGGCACACATAATTTTTTAATTTTTTTAAATCAATGAAAACTGCAGAAAGCACAACTGATCAATACAGATACACATTTTTCTGACCTTTTCTCTTTCTAGGTTCTGCAGGATCTGCTGTTTCTCTGCTTCATGCCTGTCTTCCACCTCAGCGATCTCTACGCGGAATCCGTGCTCAATTTCTTTGCGCTCACGCTCCCGTCTCTCCCCACGCCTCTGTCGCTGCTGTTGTCGGAGCTCAATGCTCAGACTAGGTGCCTTATCTGGAGAAATGAACCCTTTTTAACAGCCAAGTAACACTTCTTAGGATGGAGTTGTGACAAAAACTCGAACAATGACCCCTTTTAACAGCCAAGTAACACTTTATGGGACGGATTTGTGTGACAAAAGCCTGAACACAGTTGGGGTTTATAAAATTAATAAACACACATAGTAACATCGCATAATATCAATATTAATAAATAAATAATATAAAATATAAATAATATAAATATTATCTCATCAGAGAAATTAAAACATGGCTGAACATTAACTACATCACAGTACACAATAACACATATTGTATAAAGTAATCTTGAATAATAATACATTATTACCAGTGACAACAATAATCATGATTGTGTGCCTGTTATGCATGATATATATGATATATATAATGACTTTGGCGAAGGGGGTATGCATCAGCAGTAGGCACCTGCATACTTTTTCTTTTGATTGTCTTGTTTTACTATATTATACAGATGTCACCTGTCAGACACAGGTGAAATATGGTAATTATTTATGTGCTTTTCTTACATGATCATTTTTTAAACACTGCGTATGATTCACCAGTGAACATTTTCTTCAGTCATCATATCAATTAATATACAACAGACAAAGCAGAGTTGACTGCACCTGTTCCCAAAGCAGGTTGATAAAAGAGTAATTAGCCCTTTCAAAGCTGCTGACAAAATGCACTTGTTTGCTGAGAAGCACAATCTGTTTGATGCTTTAATTAAGCAAAATCCTTGGCATGCTAAAAATGCATTTATTATTATTATTATTATTATTAAAATTCACACTTGTGGTGTACTTTTTGCCTTTTGTTGCTTGTGGAAGAGTCTTTACCATTTCCCCTGGGAAATCAGCAACAACCAGTGGCATGCTGGACACTAATGACAGCACAGAATCTATGGTGCACCTTTCTACAGAAGGAGCTCTAGTTCAGGTCTTTTCTACGGTCTGCTCTCTATGCACTGACTCTTCAGGTAAAAACACAGGTGGAATATGCACTTTGAGCAAACGAGACAGTAAAAGTTCAAGCACAACCATCAGGTACAATCACAGCACTGCCAACACAAACAAGTGGTGAAGTGGTTGTGGGAAGTGCTGACTACGTATGTTTATACTGTGTGGAGTACATGGATTGCATTTTACCACGGAAGAAACACTAACTACGTAGAATGCAGAATACTGGATTTCATTTACAGGTGCAAATCACTAGCCTTGCCGCGGCTTAACCTTGATTTCTCACATATGATTATTCTTATGCAATTGTCTTTCTTGATTGATAATATTCATATATCCTCCCCCCCCCCCTCCCCATTTCCTTTTGTTATCATTATAGCATCAAAGATTCAGATGGCGTAAGCACACAAAGAAAACAACGACAACAATGGCAGCAACAAAACCAACTTTCTTCCTCAGTGATGGGCAGGCTGTGATGCGCGTGGAAGAGTCCCTCCGTAGGACTCGGCGGATCTTCGTCGTCCCATTCCGAGGTGTCTGCAGCGGCGAGCAGTCAGATGGAGCATGGGTTGCAAGCCCAGAGTATGGAGAGAGCGGCAGGAAAGGAGAGGAGTTATGTGTTACACAGCGTGTTAATGGGGACAGAAATGACAGGCATAACGGCAGCGCAGCGTGTTACACTGACAGTTCAGACCAGAAGAGGAGATCATTTCACAGATACATGCCAGTGCCACTATTTTTGATTTGCGCCCCCCCCCCCATACCCCCCATAATAAATAAATGACCCTATTAGCCACTTCACTGCCCCATCCTGTACAATTTCCAGGCTAAAAAGTGCACATATATGCCTGCAAACAGTATAGTAACTGGTCCTATATCAAACAAATCTACTTTTAATACTGTGTTTTGACAAAAATCTTTTCAGATGCTAAAGTGAGAAAAAAAAAGGACCCCCCCCCCCTCTCCCCCCCCCCCCCCCCCCCCCCAAGCTTAAGGATTAAAAAATTCGCATTTTTTTACTGGTCATTTGCAAGTGACATCATGGCAGTGAAAGGGATAATTCAAATCAACGGAACCTGCATGGAATGAAGTAATGCTGGGATCACGTTTCCCCCATGCAGAACCCGTGATCGTTACCATTTTAATGGTGTGAAAGTATCTCAATGATGAATTGAAAAGTTCAGGCACTGACACATTTTCTGAAGTGAAACTTCTGGTTACATGCACTACAAGCTACACATTACACACAAAACGGCTACCACCAGCAGTGGTAATCATATATGTAACAAAAGCTTGAGTCAAGACAATGGAGAGTTAGCTAATGGTTTAAAGAAAACAATCTGGAACGGAACGAGGCCCAGAGTGCTCATGCAGAATCAATACACAAGGGAGTTAATTAGCATTTGAAAGATGTCACACAAACACACCAACAAAGACCGAAGTCACCTACTGTAACTCTCACCTGGCATGCAAGTAAATACAATGTATATGTAAACTGCACCAGAGGTACGTGCATCTGAGGATGTTTATGTACTTTGTATTTACTCGCGTGCCAGGTGAGAGTTACCATAGGCCACTCAGGTCTTTGTTATTGTGTTTGTGTGATGTCTTTCGAGTGCTAATTAACTCCCTTGTGTGAAGGTTTAAAGAAAAGATCTGACACCAGACCTGACTGCCCTTTGATGTGCACCAATAAAGTTTTGAAGAAATTGATTACTGGGGTAGAAACACCCATTAGCTATGCAGGTCAGCACTTTTACAATGCTATCCTTTGCTTTTTTAGAACTGAGACCACATCATGTACAGTCACTGTAAAACAATGACTGCACATCCAAAAATAATGCAAAAGACTCTCAGCACAAAATAACTCCAAAAATGACTGGCATGCAATTCGCAATGAGTCTGATGATCTGCTTTTAGACACCCCCTCCCCCCCTCCAATATGCCAAACCCCAAAACAAAAGCATTTTTCCATGAAAGGGCAAATGGTCCTGCTACAAAACTTTAAAGATCATAAGCCAGATGGTACACAGGTACAGCAGAAACTGTTGCCAAACCAAGAAAGCAACAGTGATCCCATTCTAAATCCTGCTACGGTCTTAAAGAGAGAGAGAGAGAGAGAGAGAGAGAGAGAGAGAGAGAGAGAGAGAGAGAGAGAGAGAGAGAGAGAGAGAAATGAATGAACGAACTTTATTTTACGAGGGTAGTGGAGAAGATTTGAGGTCTTTTTACATCCAGCCCTTGCCCATGACACAGAGAGAGAGAGAGAGAGAGAGAGAGAGAGAGAGAGAGAGAGAGAGAGAGAGAGAGAGAGAGAGAGAGAGAGAGAAAAGCAAAACAAACAAAAAAAGAGAAAAAAAAAGAGGGTCGAATTTTAGAAGAAAAGAGTAAATGAGATCAGAGATGCAAGATGGAAACCTTTTCCCAACCTGAGGAAACAGAGGACGCCCTTGCGCGCACGGGGATGCGGGACATGCTGGACGAGCGCCCCTGGCTTCCTAGGCTGCTCCTGCGTGGGCCAGTGGACAGTCGCTGCTGCAGCTCTTCCAGCTGCGCCACCAGCTCATCATTGCGATCCTTCAGCTCCTGTTTGATAGGCAGAATGCAGGTCGGGTGAGAACTCACTTGTTGCAGGGGTGTCAGGAAAATGATCCTGCTGTGTTTTTTGGTGCTAACCAGCTAAACAACCACACAGCCAGCCTGATTATTGGGCAGTTTGCGTGGGGTTGTTAACTCCCTTGACTTTTGCCTGGCATCGCTTAAGTCCCTTGGCTGCTTTTACTTCTGTTGTGTACTTTCTTCACAATGGAAGGTGGTGATAGTGAATTTCCAAATTTTACGCTGCCAACTTTAAAGACATTTTTGGAGGCCCATAGAATGTGTATGGCAACAAGCAATAACCTGTTGCTTGTGCTATAGGATGCCCCAAAATGCATTTTTTCCATGAACTTGCGATCTTCTGGTCAGCCAAAAAATGACCTAAAGACATTTTTTTCCCACCCTCCATCCCCTTTCCCTGGTAATTTTTGCAACTGCAACAGTGCTGGCATTTGTAATGCTTCACGGTTCTAGGTTCAGCTTCCATTATTAGACACAGCGTGAAGCAAGGCCTATTCAGAAATCAGCCCAGAAGTGATGCTGCAACCTCTCGTGACTTCTAGCGCGAAAGATTACAAAGGGCATTCACTCGTACAAACCAGCTTCACTGAACCACCTAATACAAGTCAACTTTATCTTTTGTTGCTAACAAGCTAAAATAACACAATCTAAAACAGAATGAAGCCCAGATAGTACAGAGGTGCCGCAGAAACTGTTGTGAAACCAAGTAAGCAAAGTGATCCCGTTCTAAATCCTGCTACAAGTCTTAAAAGAATAAGAAAAAAAGAAGAGAGAGAGAGAGAGAGAGAGAGAGAGAGAGAGAGAGAGAGAGAGAGAGAGAGAGAGAGAGAGAGAGAGAGAGAGAGAAAGAGGAGAATCAGGCAGAATCAACACACAAGGGAGTTAATTAGCGGAAAACATCAACAACAAAAACCCACATGCATACTCACACAAATAAACACACCCTCTCTTTACCTTGTTCTCAGCAGCACAGCGTTCAGCTGTTTCCATGGCAACCAGCCTGTCCCTCTCCAGTGACTGGCTGTTGGGTGAGTCCAGTGACACCTGGAGTAGTACAGTGACATCACAGTTAACAGAACCACATCACAATTTGTACGGTGCCATCCCAGTCACCAAAATCTTATTACTATTAGGCTTAGTAGGAGGCATCTTATTCATCAGTGGAACTGGTAAAATGAAATTGTGCGCAGAATTTCTAGGTCCAACTTTTATTAAGTCAAATCCTCTGCATAGACATTTACTAAAACCAAGCAACCACACTATCTCATGTTTTGTCCAGAGCACTATCCAGCTGGAACACTGTTGCATAGTAGTAATAACAGAATAATACAGAAACAGAAACATATGCACCATGAAATATGTGATAAATGTCTATATACAACTCTTTTTCATTTTCTTTTCTTTCACAAGCCCCACCCCCCCTCCTTCGAGCCTCCTCCTTCACTCTTCTTTTAGTCTTATCATTTCTGTTGTACAATCAATGTTCAGTCAATGGCAGGCACATATAAAAGCTTATGAAGTGTTGTACCTTGTTTGTTATGTGTGTGTGTGTGTGTGTGTGTGTGTGTGTGTGTGTGCGTGTGTGCATGTGTGTGCATGCGCATGTGTGTGTGTGTGTTTTGTTGTTGTTGTTGATACTTTTATATAGTGCTATTCTCTGCTCTTGAACAGACTCGCTGCGCTCAGCATATGTGTGTGTGTGTGTGTGTGTGTGTGTGTGTGTGTGTGTGTGTGTGTGTGTGTGTGTGTGTGTGTGTGTGTGTGTGTGTGTGTGTGTGTGTGTGTGTGTGTGTGTGCATGTATGCATGTGTGTGTGTGTGTGTGATGTATGTGTGTGTGCATGTGTGTGTGTGTGTTATGTGTGTGTGCATGTGTGTGTGTGTGTGTGTGTGTGTGTGTGTGTGTGTGTGTGTGTGTGTGTGTGTGTGTGTGTGTGTGTGTGTGGTGCATGTGTGTGTGCATGTGTGTGTGTGCGTGCGTGCGTGCGTGCATGTGTATGTGTGTGCATGCGTGTGTGCATGTGCGTACATGCGTGTGCACATATATTTACTTATGACAGAGCGCGAACACCCCACGAAGACCAGTGCAGCTGCCAGGACGCTAAAATCCAATCGCTAACTAACTATAACCATCTGTGTCCAGCCAACCTGCTGCTGCTGCTGGTGTTGCAGCTCCTTCCACAGCCTGTTGTACTTCAGCTCCCAGTCACTCTGCTTTTCTCTGGCCTGATTCAGCTCCTTGCGGCCACTGGTCACCTCCTACAGACAGAATACAGTTCATGTGGAACGCAGAGAACACACATTGACTGATGATTGATGATTGGTTTAAACAAAAATTTATTCGAGACAAAATAAACATACAAATGTAATGGAGTGGAGTGGTAGAAGGACAGGACACAGGCAGTGGAGTCAGTCAAAATGGAGACCACAGCAGGCGGCGACGGCAAACAGGCTTTATTCTACAGCAGCAGACAACTTTCTCAGCACCCCAAAATCCTCACGCTGCACGCATAGATAAGAGAACTGCGCGGGCCGCAAAGAACACACGCTATCGCTACAATGAAATCAGCCCTCTGGACCACAAAATGGCTGACTATTGTGTTTCCTTGGCCCGCACAAATACAGTTTCCTCAACAATAACTAAACTAATTAAAACATGAAAAACATGAAATGAAAGCTACAATTACAACCTTTTAAATCGTATAGACAAAATGTACACACATGACTTATTTTATTTACAACAAGAGTGGGAAGCGTGGCTTGCACCTGTCTATAAGCAGATTCGTACAACTAAATCACAACTAACACAATGTACAAAGCATAACTGTCGCTAAAACTTATATCAGAATAAAGAGCACGCTCCCACGGTTAAAATGGTACATAACAATTACAATACAACGCTCTGTAAGAGAAGCAAGAACACGCTCAAAGACTAGCACTAAAACGATCGGTGCGAACTTTCGCCTGGGGCGCGTTATTTTAGTCGCAGCAGCGCTGATAGTGATATCAAGTAGTCTATGAATATAACTTAGCTTCTACAGTACACAATACTCAATAAATTAATTTCAACCCAAAATAAACACTAAACATGAAGTCAGCTAAGCAAAATACTATACGACAAAGCACTGATTGACACAGAATTACTTTCATCGAGTCAAAATAACGATTCACTACTATTCACTAGTACTACACAGAAAATGCGCCATGCAGACGACGGCTATAAAAAGAATGGACCTAGAGAGGAATCGGCTACTGATTAAGCTCGACCCTGCGTCTAAATAAGATCTAAATAAACATTCTAAGATGCCAGATTATATTACACATGGCTTGGTGCATAAAAAGGACTAGGTAAACAAAGAGTAGGTAAACAAAGAAGCGGTGAAAATATTAAGGGAGTAAACAGATTTGAAAATGGCGCGCACCAGCTAGCCGGTCGGCTGTGTAAAGGCCATGTGGCGTTATGCAACACGCAGCGCTTCAAAACAAAAGCGTCGTCTGCTCCAGTTCCCGGGTTACTAACAGTACAGTAATGAAATTGCATGGATCTGATAACCGGGGCGGGATTATTGTAAAAACGTACAAAGAGCACTTGCTCACACAAAAAATCATTATGTGCTCATCAACAAGCTATAGCTTATAGGTGATGAGCTCATGAGTGATGATTGCCTATATAGCGCTATTCTCTGCTCTCTTGAGCAGACTCACTGCACTCGCGTGTGATTCTACTGCTGCTGCTGTTGTGTTGCTTAATGTCCTCAGATGTTGGTTGACATATTAGGGACCAGCTGAGACCGATGCATGTGCATGGTTCAATATTGCTTTACATCCACGGAAACCATAAGGCTCATTAGGATGGACAGCCCAGGATGGCCACCTCGACTCTCACACAGCTCCTGAACTATGTAACATTGACTGACGATTGCTTATATAGCACTATTTTCTGCTCTCTTGAGCAGACTCACTGCGCTTGCATGTGATTCTACATGAGCGATTAGCTTTTTATAGTGCTTTTTTCCCCTCAATATCCACCAAAGTGGTGTACTTAAGCGCTGGCATGGCTGGTGCCACATCAAACTGCTGCCATCTCAGTGCAAGTTCTGTGTACACCATACAACGATGCACCATGTCACATCATGCAAAGCCACATACATAAGGTGTATGCGTGTTTAGCTGTAACCTGTCACCTGCACTTTTAGCAGAATGACCAGGATCTTTTACGTGTTACTGTGGTAACACAGGGGTGGAATGGATACTGAAATAAGAGTCAGCACAGAAAGTTGACCATGGAGAAGAAAATTCTCCAGCTGCTCCTGCAGGGATTTGAACCTGCGACCTTTCAATCACGAGTCTGGCGCTCTAACCACTGAGTTTATCCCCACCCCCAGCAATGCCACTGATACAGTGAAATCCCTGGTAAAAGCAGTTATCAGTTAAAAGTTTATGGTCACTCAAATGCAACATGCACCTCTGAAGATGGTATACAGCTGCCATTGCATTTATATCTTAAGTTAGGTCCTGCAATGAACAGACTCAAAATCAAGATGCTGCTGATGCTGATGCAGTAATAGTGGTTGCTAACACAAATGTCTCACCCTATCCTATTGGGTTTATAAGCCTCTGAATCCTTGCCATAGAAAGAGAGATGGAGAGAGTGGGAGAGAAGGGAGTGGGTCAGAGAGAGAGGCAAAGAGTGAGAGATGGGGGGGGTGGGGGTGGGGGGGGGGGGCAGAGAGAGAGAGAGAGAGAGAGAGAGAGAGAGAGAGAGAGAGAGAGAGAGAGAGAGAGAGAGAGAGAGAGAGAGAGAGAGAGAGAATTGTAGGATGGTGTCACAAGCCTGTTCACCCATCATTAACTTCAGGTGTCGTGGCCATGAAACATCTGCATTTGACACTTTTGATGATGTAGAGCTGTTTTTGTGTGAGCATGTTATGATAGGTACATACTGTAATTTTATTCCCATGCCTGGGGGAGAAAAAAAGAAAAGAAAACTAGATCATTGACAGGATGTCAGTTAATGCTGTAGCAGCACAAACAAGACATACTTCAGGTGATGGGGAGAGGTGTGTGTTACTAAGGTACAGGTACAATTCTGTTTCTAGTTAATGGGCGAGAGAGAGAGAGAGAGAGAGAGAGAGAGAGAGAGAGAGAGAGAGAGAGAGAGAGAGAGAGAGAGAGAGAGAGAGAGAGAGAGAGAGAGAGAGAGAGAGAGAACTCAAACTTGAAAACTTTATTTTACAAGGATTGCAGTTTAGGTTCAGTCAAAAACCTGTCTAGAGAGAGAGAGAGAGAGAGAGAGGAGAGAGAGAGAGAGAGAGAGAGAGAGAGAGAGAGAGAGAGAGAGGGGGGTGGGGGGGTGGGAGGAAAAATACAGTAGAACTCTGGCATCTTGACTGCCTCCCCTTAATCCAGAAAAGCATACTGCTTTACTGTGCTGTACTCCAATCAACAAAACTGAAACTTCACTCATAATCAAACAGTCACAGAACTAAGTTATTTTACTGAACTGAACAGTGGAGAAAAACTCCCAATGCCAAGGTAGAAGAAACAACCCCCCTCTGCTGAAAATCTTGAGATACCAATGATGCTCTCTTTCATGCTGGGTGTCAACCAGAATATAGCCATGCATGCTTCATCAACTGCCAGCAATTTTGCCTCCCTAATTTCTGCCGTCAAGGTTCACTCAACTTCATTTTTAGCCAGCCCCCTTCAAACACAAAAAATAAATGTGCCATATCAGCAAAACAGACATCTGATTAGTAATTTGATGTGAACTTTGCAGCTGGTTCATTAGGAGTTAAACATTAAGTGTATTTATCTGCACAGGGTATAGCCACGAACACACTGAATGCCCCCCCCCCCCCCCCAAAAATATACCCCTTCCCTACCCCTCAGCTCCACCACAAACATAACCAGAACAATTTGAAACCCACCAACCATGGAACCAACCTAACCATAACACAGCAGAGCCCTATAATTGTTTTAAGACCACCCTAAACATCAAGTAAAAATGGCTTTAAAAGAAGGGCAGTCTTTGCTCAATGGTTCATTTACATGGAAATTAGAAGACAAAGGTTTCAGAAAAAAGTCATCACCAAAGAGGCTTGGGCCTTTCATCAGGGGCTCAATTTGGATGGAAATAGGAAGACAAAGGTTACAGGGAAAAAAATGGTCTTAACCCTTTCACTACTGTGGTTTTGCTTAAAAACAGCCAATAAAAGTGCAACATTTGAAATCCTTATGCCTTTTCTCTGTCTCTGTCTCTCTCTCTCTGTGTCTCTGTCTCTGTCTGCCTCTCTCTCTGTCTCTTCACTTTAGCATGCAGAAGCATTTCCATGAAAATGCACAGTATTGAAAATAGATATGTTATATGTAGGACAAGAAAATACACTTTTCGCAGGCACGCATGTACATTTCTCAGAACAGAAACTTTATGGGCTGGGGCAGTAATGGGGTTAAAAGAGGGGTGGCCCTTGTTTAGGTCTATTCACATGGAAATATGAAGGAATAAACTTTAGAAAAAGTGGTTTTAACAGGGGTGGTCAGAGGTTTATTTACACATCCATGAACAAATGAAGGAAAAAAGGAGAAAAAAAGAGGTATTAACCCCTACACTGCCCCAGCATGTAAAATTCTGGTCCTATAGCACATCTACTTTCAATGCTATGCCTTTTGATAAAAATCCTTTCACACACCAGTGCGAAAAAGAAGACGAAAAGGCTTCAGGGTTTGAAATTTGGCATTTTTATGGGTCATTTTCAAGTGACATCATGGCAGTGAAGGGGTTAAAGGAGGAAGAAGCCTCTACTGTACTGATGCTGATACTCACGCTCTCAGCCTCCGCCAGCCTCTCCTTGAGATTGGCCACTTGTTGCTGGAGACCCTGCAGCTGTTCGGAGGTCTGTCGCAGTAGCGCTGACTGGGAGCTCTGCGCCTCCTCCTCCCTCTCCAGCTCAGCCTGGGAGTGTCGCAGCTGGTCTTGGTACTCCTGCTCCAGGGACCTGCACAGTGCCCCCCCAAAAAAAACCTGCAGTACAGAAAGGGCCTAGTTTCCTGGTAAAACTAGCACAAAGCAGGCCTAGTTTTCTGGAAAAACTGCAGTACAGTGTGTGTGTGTGTGTGTGTGTGTGTGTGTGTGTGTGTGTGTGTGTGTGTGTGTGTGTGTGTGTGTGCGTGCGCACACATATGAGTCAATAATTATGCGCACACACATGTTCATAATACTCCCTTTACTAACCTCAAGGGCAATCCACAAAACTTACCACAAGCCTCTGACATTCACTGAAGAAACAATGCACAATTCTGACACCTAGCCCCTCCACTAACACACACACACACACACACACACACACACACACACACACACACACACACACACACACACACACACAAATATAACCAGGCAGACCCTTAGTTGTCATCTGAAATCTAACCCCACCATTTATTCTACCATCACCTGTGTTTACCAGTGCTTCTGCCATGAAAGCTTAAGTTACAAATACAACCCTCACATGCACAGGACATGTAACACCCTCCTGACTCACAGAGACAAGCATTAAAAGCTTCAGAGATAAATGCACACACACACTGCAGATACCACAGCCAATGTAGGGAAGACGGCTCATGCAACTTCCAGTTTTCAATAGCACAGAAATATATATATATAATATGCTAGGAGAAATCAGCTGAACTGTACACCTACAGAAATCAGAATCCCACTCTGCTGCTGTCTGATCAGATCAGAGTGTGACGGACAAGACCTCCGAATCAATTTTTTTTTACACCCGGTGCTTGCCCCGTCTTTCTTTACATTGTGTCTCTTTACATTATACCTGCACCTATCCTGCTGCAACTTGCCAGATGTACTATGATGGCACCTCTTTATAAAGCAACAGAAAGCCAGGCTTTCAGTATTATGCATTACGCCTTTTAAAATAAAGTCCTAGAAAACAGTTCTGCTTAAAGGAACAGATCTGGAGAAAAAAAAGGGGGAGGGGGGAGATGAATATTTGTCATTTTAGTCATGATTTGTCTGTTGCATTTTTTTTTTTGATCTGTCGCCTAATTTTACCTCCAGAATTACAATCATGAGTTAAAAACAGCTGGCAGGTGGGGGAAAAAGAAAAAAAAAATTAAAAGAAAGAAAGAATAAAATAAAATAAAAAGAATCAACAAACAGATCAGGACTAAAATAACAAAAATTCATTAAAAAAAAAATCCACCCAATCCGAGAAGGTAGTTTCTTTTAAATGTAAATGTGAAGGCGATGGGTTTAGAACTTTTAGATGAAGGGTAGTCCACTGATACAAGTCTTCATAAGAACTGTTAAACAAAGATTTGCCATAAAAAAACACAATGCTTATATAAATCACAATATAGTTAATTTTAATAAGGAATGGGCATTGTACAGTCACCTTTTTATGCAGACGTATTCTTGCGATTTGTTGATACTTGAGGCTGGTATGGTTATTGTCAACTCGACCCATTCCTCCTTCTCTAACACACACACACACACACACACACACACACACACACACACACACACACACACACACACACACACACACACACACACACACGCTGGCACTTTACAATGAGGTTAAACAGTAAGAAGAATATAGGGGAAACAAATCAGCTGTCCAGGTCAAGAGGTGTTATAAACCCAGCGCTGACCAGGGGTTAATTACCACACACATTTGAAGTGGCTAGCTCTTTAACTCTGGGGATCAATATTTGGTCGGTAGGCTAACAGTTTTCCTATACATTAAAGGGGCTTACCATCTCAAAATGTGTTTTGCCCAATGGGGTGGAAAAATCAAAAACAAAAGGTTTAAATTAAAGGATTTTGAGTTAAAAGAGCTAAAGCCTTCTCAAAAAAAAAAAAAAAAAAAAAAAAAAAAAAAAGGGGGGGGGGGGGGGCAAAGTCAGCCTTTCTCCAAGAAGCAGAAGCGATCAAATGAAAACTGAAAATTGGTGATTTTCTTTCAGACTGCCTTGATGATATCATTTTCAATTAAACCCTTGACTGCCCCAGCATGTAACATTTCTGCACTGAAAACTTCATGGACGCACCTACAAACAGTATATTTCCCAGTCCAATAAAACATCTACTTTCAATGCTATGCATTTTTATAAGAATCCTTTCACATGCCAGTGCAAAAAAGAACAAAAAGGTGTAAAGGTTTCAAATTTCACACTTCTATGGGTGATTTTCAAGTTACACCATGACAGTTAACAATGCAACTAGTGCAGTGATGGTTGTTTGCAGGACCTGCAGCAGAAAACACAGCCAAAAACAACAGCTGCCTGCAACCTTTACATCTCATTCCTCAGGCGACTTTGAGCATTCAGCTTTCATGTCCAATGTCAAAGGGTTAATGGTGTAATATGGGGAAGCCAAAAAAAAAAAACAGAAAAAAAAGAAAGAGAGAGAGAGAGAAAGAAAAAAAAGAGTACCCAGAACTCCAGAGTACCCAGCTGGCTTAACACTAAAACACCTACCTGCAACCTTTAGATCTCATTCCTCAGGTGACATTGAGCATTCAGCTTTCATGTCCAATGTCAAAGGGTTTATGGTGTAATATGGGGCAAGCCAAAGAAAAAAAAGAAGAAAGAAAAAAAAAACCCTGCACCATTGCAGATCTATACAAATCTGTACTGCATGAAATGCACCAAGTCACTGACCCCAAGCTCTGAGATAAGCTGACAACTTAGGACAGACCCAGATGACACCCCCCCCCCCCCTCATGACCAGCCCCCCCTCCCCCCCCTCCCCACAGTAACTGGCAAGACTGGTAGCAGGAAACATTGTCAAGTGTCACAGCTGGCTTAACTACTACCTGCAACCTCTTTGACCTTGTTCATTTGGTGACATGAGCAATCAGCTTTTGTGTCCAGTGTCAAAGGGCCAGTGGTGTAACATGGAGCAAGGAAGAGAGAGAGAGAGAGAGAGAGAGAGAGAGAGAGAGAGAGAGAGAGAGAGAGAGAGAGAGAGAGAACTCAAACTCGAAAACTTTAACACTCAAGGATAGTAGCGTTAGGTCCATTTGGACCTATCTAACAGCCAGTCCTTGCAATACTACAAACACAAATAAACATATGTGAGAGAGAGAGAGAGAGAGAGAGAGAGAGAGAGAGAGAGAGAGAGAGAGAGAGAGAGAGAGAGAGAGAGAGAGAGAGAAGCCAACCCTCCCCTTACCAGCTTACCACCCCCACCTCCAAGACCAGCCACCACCACAGCAACTGGCGCAGTTGCAGATCTATACAAATCTGTCCCAGGTGAAATGCACCAAGTCACTGATCCCAAGCTCTGAGATAAGCCGACAACTTGGGACAAACCTACTTGGGCTGCAAGCTCACTCAAAGCAGTCTGTCTCCCACTTCTGGCTCCTTCCTGAGCTTTATGGTGTACACACAGAAGTGTTCTCTTATCTATGCTGTTGTAAGCATTAGGTCAAGCACAATAAATACCACCATCGTGATAACAGTCAGGCAATTGTTCTCATGGAGAAACAAAATATGCACACACATCGACTAGCCAATGATAAGCTTAAAGGACCAAGTGACCTAGAATTACTAATGTTATGCTTAAAGGACTAAGTGACATAGTCATTGACTTAATAAGGTTATACTTAAAGGACCAAGTGACACAGACTTCATAAAGTTATAGTTAAAGGACCAAGTGACATAGAACTGCTGTTATACTTAAAGGACCAAGTGACACAGATTTACTAACTAACGTTGTACCTAAAGGACCAAGTGACACAGACTTACCAGTGCTAAGGTCCAACTGACATAGACTTACTAATGATATATACTTAAAGGACAAGTCCAAGGTTTGGGGTGATTTTTGACACGATTTCCGTTAAAGTTCGCTGTGAACAATGATGTAGGTGAAATTGTGATCTGAGGGTTATAAATGCATGAAAACAGGCATTTTCTGTCGTACCGAAAGCGTTGCCATGACGCTGAAAATCATGTGCACATATGCAAACTACGTCACTCTGGGGAGTCGCTCCAAAATGGCTAGTAACCACAGGGTAGGCGACTTAATTTTTTTTCAAGTTCTAGTCTCCAAGGATGAGGCTCCAACGCCATTGTCAGTAGTTGGGCCTTTGTTTATTTTCTCCTTGTTATTTCATCTTTCTCAAGCCTTGTTAGGTGCGTGGCATTTCAGTCTGTTTCGTTCTATTTACTCTAGCTTTCACAACAGCCTGGACCTCATCAGGGAGCCTGCCTTTTATTGGGTGTTTTATTTTATTTTCCCAATTCATCCTTGTTTGCAGATGTAAAAATGAAAAAGTTTGTTCGTTCTAGTTCAATAGACTAGCGATTTCGTGGCCTCCCTGGTTAGGGTTTGGGGTTGGGCTAGTTGCCGGGTTTTTGCCATTCACTGTTTTTTTCTTGGCTTGCCCTTTTGTTTCTCGAGAAATATGGTTCATTTACGATGGGACAGTGAGGGGGTAGCTCGATGTTTAACGAGACCACTCATTCTTTCTTTTTGGTTAGTTCGTCAGCGTCTGTTGTCCTCCGTGTTGTTGTCAAATGCTAAGTGGGTTGTATCTGTACACGGATTACGTGTATCCAGCCTTTGTCCCTTGCCGCTGACATTACTTGCCCCCCTTTCTTTTCGAAATTTTTTTTTTTTTTTTTTTCTCCTCCTTTTCCCCTTCTTTTCACCATGATTCTTCCCTTTTTATCTTTGGCTTATGGCCATTTCGTACCCCCTTGTTAGCTTGCCTGATTAGGGCAAACCATTTTGCATTTCTCTTGTCATCTGCATTTGTTTACATCCTGATGCTTTGTCATCGGTAGTCCTGATTAGCGTTTTGCTTTATCAGTCTGCGCCTTTGTTTTTCTAGATGGAAGCTGGGTTAGTGAGGGGTTAGTTAGAGTTAGTTATGGTTAATTTGGCTTTCCATCTGTTTGTCGATGGCACAGTTATTTTTGCTCTGTGCTCTTATGACTGTAGTCGTCCACTCCTTTGTTGCAGACAGTAGTCTATATTAGACTGTTGTGATTTGGTGGTGTTTTTGTGTGTGTGATTTTTCCACCTTATGCTTGCAGGTAGGCAACCATTTGGGTTTTTGAGGTAGTTTCAGCTGTTTTGTTTCTTTCATTTGGTGTCAGCTGTTTGCTTGCCTGATTAGGGCAGCCATTTTTCGTTTGCCACCAGCGTTTGTGGTTTGGTCTTTCTTTCTTTGCCACAGGCATTTGTGGTCTGTTCTTTCTTTCTTTGCCACAGGCATTTGTGGTCTGTTCTTTCTTTCTTTGCCACAGGCATTTGTGGTCTGTTCTTTCTTTCTTTGCCACAGGCATTTGTGTACAGTCTCTCTCTTTCACGGCCTTTTCTGCCGTAGGCATTCGTGTTAGACTTTTGGTCTCTGCCTTGTTAGCGCTTGTTTCAGGGTATCTCTCAATTTTTGGTATCATGCTGTACGCTTGCTGCTCGTCAGCTTCATCCTTGGAGATTCGAACTGGATTTTTTTTCAAAACTGGTTACCCTGTGGACAGCTCTACAAATTCCGCTTTGAAGCAAACCCCATTTGGTATTCTGCCATAAAGTTTACAAAATCACACTCAACGAAGTGCTCGCTACACAAATGGGCGTGACTGAGGCGCAGCATCAAAGTCAGCTCATTTGAATTGTACAAATTTGACCCATTTTCGCCTCACAGCGGGTCGATTCCGTGGGAACCGTGCATAGTTATGCTTTGGGTTGCTTGTGAGTTGTTACAGTTTGCTGCAACACAGTAGGCCGGCATGGTTAGAGCTTTTTGTCGACCACACGCATACACATTCAATGAACAACCTAAGATGGCAACCGCACTGACTCCCCAGACTGACGTCACTTCCGAGAAAGACACGTGACTGATGGAGAACCCGAGACAGCAGTCTCGGCCAGCCTACAGAAAATAAAATCGATTAAAACCAACATAAATTTATTTATTTATTTTTTATTTCATTAAATCTCAAACTAGTGACTCATTGTCAATCATTTCGATGGTCATTTTGCATATTTAAAAACCTTGGACTTTTCCTTGAAAGAACCATGGCACTACAAAGCTAGAAATCCGTCCTTCTGTCTCACTGAAGACACACTTAATTACTAAGGCCACACTTCACAAGAACTGGTACATGCAACAAAACAAGGCCACACACCATGCAACAGCAATCGCAAAAAGACTGAAGAATTGTCTGATGTGTGAGCTCGAAGTCATACCACAGAATGTTGTTGGCTGTGGAGCAGCCATAACAAATGTTTGTGGAAAGAATAGGACCGGTCCTATTCTATGTGGTGCTGTCGCAGCCAATCACAGAACAGACAACAGTCAGCATGAACTAACAAAATGGTGGATCACACAGTTCTCTGATCCAGAAAGTGGCATGACGACCCGTAACAAAACCAAGAAATCATCCAGGATGTATCTCCATGTCTATTCTGATCAGGATGATAGCTACTGCAGCTAGAAGGGCAGGGGTGAGAAGTGTGTCATTGTAGGTCATGCTTCAATTACATCACCAAATGTTAATCACCTAATAGCCATAAGAAGTGTAAGTGAAAGACTGTAACCCACCCTTCCACCTTTCTGAAAATAGATTTACAGAATTCTATGCTTCACCTAATATCAACCAGAAAACCAGCCAACCAGCACCAGCTCACCCAGTAATCCACCCTCCCATCTCACTGAAGGCAGTATCACATCCTCCCATCTGTCTTACTAAAGGCAGTATCGAAACCTCCCATCTACCTTACTAAAGGCAGTATCGCAACCTCCCAGCTACCTTGCTAAAGGCAGTATCATAACCTCCCATCTTACTGAACGCAATATCACTTACTGCAGCCGCGCTTCATAGGACTTCTCCAACTGTGCGTGGCGTTCGTCCACTTCTGCAGCCATGAGTGCATTGCGGGAAAGGGCATCTGCCAGGTCTGAACGCAGCTTGTCGCGCTCTTCCATCACCTGGTCAAGTCCTGACCTGCAACGACAGCTTTTCACAATCACAATCACAATCATGACACCAAGGTGAACACCATCAGCTGTGGAAATGACACGGTGCACTACATGTGTCACTTTACTTAGTTCCACAAGTAACTTCTTTTTATGCAGAGTGACAAGGTATGCATTATACATGTGCACAATTAAAGTCACTGCATACACATGCCTGCCCCCCCCCCCCCCCCTCCTTCCAATTCCCCCCCCCCCCCACCCCCCCACCACACACACACACAAGCAGCCAAGAGCACATTATTACTAAATCATAGAAGCAACAACTGTGTATGGATGCGGGTGTGGGTATGAAGGGATAGGATGAAAGTAGTGACAATCGTACTTGTGCCTATTAATGTGTTATATGTCAATCATATTATATTAAATCATATTGTTTTTAGCTATAATTGGATTTTTTTATATGCCTATGTCTTACGCTGAATTATCTTATGTTTAATTTGAATTTTATTCTTTTACTGTTACATTGAGGGCATGTTTCTGAGCAAATTTCCTTTTAAGGACAATAAAGTATTATTTTATGTGTGTGACACTGTTTATTTTGAGAGCACATTTCCGTAAGTAATATATATGCTCCATTTAAATAATACCTGTGATTTTAACCTTGCCTGTATGCTGACAGCTTATTTTGAGAGCGCATTTCCATAAGTAATATATACTTTATTTAAATAATACCTGTGGTATTAACCTTGCCTGTATGCTACTGCGCACTGTGAATCTTTTATACATGTAGATATTGTTTCTTTCATTGTTTATAATTCATGTGTGGAGACAATGTTTTCTTCTGAATGGAATAAAGAAGTACTTGACTTGACACTGTTGTCCACATGGCCCAGATCTTTGATCAGGGGTCTGCTGCTTCTGCCTCACTCACTGACCACTGACAGGACTGGACCTCAGGGCCCACTGACCACTGACAGGACTGACCTGACCACTGGCAGGACTGGACCTCAGGGCTCACTGACCACTGACAGGACTGACCTGACCACTGGCAGGACTGGACCTCAGGGCCCCCTGACCACTGACAGGACTGGACCTCAGGGCCCCCTGACCACTGACAGGACTGCCCTGAGCACTGACAGGACTGCCCTGAGCACTGACAGGACTGCCCTGACCACTGACAGGACTGCCCTGGCCACTGACAGGACTGGATCTCAGGACCCACTGACCACTGACAGGACTGCCCTGACCACTGACAGGACTGCCCTGACCACTGACAGGACTGGATCTCAGGGCCCCCTGACCACTGACAGGACTGCCCTGACCACTGACAGGACTGCCCTGACCACTGACAGGACTGCCCTGACCACTGACAGGACTGCCCTCAGCACTGACAGTACTGCCCTGACCACTGACAGGACTGCCCTGACCACTGACAGGACTGGATCTCAGGGCCCCCTGACCACTGACAGGACTGCCCTGACCACTGACAGGACTGCCCTGAGCACTGACAGTACTGCCCTGACCACTGACAGTACTGCCCTGACCACTGACAGGACTGGATCTCGGCCCCCTGACCACTGACAGGACTGTACCTCAGGGTCCCCCCCTCCCATTCCCCCCCCTCCCCCCCAGTCCCCTACCCTCTCTATGTACAATAAAATAATCCACAGTCCATATATAATTCTCAAAGGAAAAACAGTCACTAACAAGCTTCCTTAATACAAGTTTCCCAGTGGATATTTTCAGTGTGATCCATTTATTCTGATCAGGATTTTCAAATGAATCTATTACAAATGTATGTTTTCTTGTTTCTTTCTTTCTCTTGTTTCTTTCTTTCTTTCTCTTTGTGATCCGTTAATTTGCTTCGCTTGATTAAAGACAACAACCAGAACAACACATGCTGGCACAAAACTAATGCGTCATATTGTCCTGAACGGCTCAGACCTCAGTTACAACAGTTGTGTCTGCATCAGACGAGAAAACTACTTCTACCCCTAAGAGCAGAAATTCACCTGAGGTAGATCAACTCCTGCTGGTAGGTGGCAGTCAGGGCATGACTCAGGCTGTTGGTCTCTGCCACCTGTCCAGTCCACTCGCTAGTCAGGGCGAAGGAGAGCTCTTTCAGGTGGATCTTGGACTGGGGGTCAAACCCCAGACTCTGAGGAAAAAAACAAAAACACCATTTAACCATCACAACATTCAAGATTCAAGATTACTTTATTATCTCATCAGAGAAATTAAATTAAATTATTACAGTAAAACCTGCCCTGATGTCCACCTTTACAGGCCAGCTGGGACTGCCTATGCCCAGCTAACAGTGGGTGCGGATTACACAATGAAAAACCCGACCACTACAAGGCAACCACTGCCATAGCTGGCTATAACAGTCTGGACCCAAAGACAGCTGCCTCCAGTCAAGTCAGCACAGGTTCAGCCATGCCATACTGAATATTAAGGCCCACAACGAAGCCCCAGCCAGAGTCACAGAAATGAAAAAATTATCGTCCATCCAACAATTAAAACAGGATATAATATTTATACTAAAAAAGAAACACCTGTGCTGCACTAAAACAACAACAACAACAACAAAAACACACAAAACAACAACAACAACAAAAACTCCCCCTTCCCCACTGAGCTGCCACCAAAATGGCTAATTGAAACTTAGGTGTATTTGTTGATAAAGACACAGATTGCACAACCTCACTTTCAGTGGAGGTGTGAACAGTACTCATGCGGCCACCATACCTGGGAAGTTGCGGACTCTTAATTGAACAGGTTGCAGCGGAAGCTAGGTGGTGTACAGCCTGTAGGCTTGAAGGGATTTGAAAAATTTGGTGAAATCATATTTAATCATTAAAAACTAATGATATTTAAACATTAAAAGCTTTGTGGGTAGAAAAGCCCCCCCCTTCCCCCACCGCACCCCGCACACACATTAGGAAGAGGGGGGGGGGGGGGGGGGGAGAAAGAAAAAGAAAAAAAAATTGAAAAAAAGAAGAGAGAATGAGAAAAGTCATACCTTCAAGATCTCTGCACCATTGGGGACATTCAGTCTTTCCCAGTAGTCCACTATTTCCTCTCCTTTTGCAAACCTGGACGAAAGAAAGGTCAGAGCTGTTGATATGTTCATCTCCATGGAATGACCTTCTCCTTCCTCTCTGACAGAAACCCTCTCAGGACTCGTAGAAGTGTAACCTGAAAACATTTCTTTTCCCAAAACTATAGACCTGCCATGTTTTCTGTTCTGTGCCGCTGTCTTCATCCATCTCAAGTCTCTGTTTGTTGCCCGTTTTAAGTCGTGTAAATGAAGCTTTGTATAGGCAGTATGCTCATGTGTGCAGGTGCCTGTGTGTGTGTGTGTGCGTGTGCATGTGTGCACACCTAACAACCAAACCTTCCAGCCATCCACTCAAAAGCATTAGACCGACCCGGAAGTGCAACAAACAAGCACACCTACCAACCAAACCTTCCAGCCACCCACTCCAAAGTATTACACTGACCCAGAAGCACTGGACTGGAGTGAAGAGAAGAGGTTGATGCTGTCTCCGCTGGTGTAGACAGCTGGCGACCGCCTGTCTTGCAGAGCAGGAGGGAGCGGGGGCCGAACCTTCCTGGCGCTGAGTGGTCGCTGAGGGGTCCGGGTGGGCGTCTCAAAGCCCCGAGGGGTGGCGGTGGTGGTGTGGCGGGAAAGCTCATCCACAAACTCGTCAAAACTGATGTAGCCATCACGGTCCATGTCTAGCTTGTGGAACAGTTCCTCCAGCTCCTAGGCACAGTCACAAATATGAGCCTCACCCTCAACAAAATGCAGCTGTGAACAGGCAGGTGGGGCCTCACTATACACTGTACATCCACTCCAGCCTTTTCCAGTCCTGCTCATTACCACTCATAAAAACTTATAAGTCCAGTATAAAATCCATGGGCAGCTTCAAAGCTAGAAACTTGATTTTAAGTATTCAGTTTTACCCCTTCTACCTCTTGGACAAAATATGTATTAAGAGAGGAAGATTCGCTCAAAACAAAATGGAGCCAACAGCATACTTTCTTAGTATTTTCAGTTATTTCCAGGCAAATTCGTGTTGCCAAGAAGTAAATAATTTTACATTCCCAGTTGCTCTATCTCTAAAACATTTTTCCATGTAAGTAAAACCCTGTTATTGAAAGATGCTACATGAAGGCAAACTCCAAGCACTGGTTTACGACATCCTTCCTCCAACCACTGCCATAACTGACTACGTCACAGGTCTTGAAAAACTGCTAGCAATTGGACATTTTTTAATTTTTTTATTGGAGCTCAAATGGCAGTAAGTCTGTAACAGACAACTCAAATTATATCACGCATTTCTTTTACAACTGCCCACCTTGCTTACACAAGCACAAATAAAACCAAAATCATTTGAATTGAGACGGAATTCTTTTTTCACCTGGGGTGGACTCACCTCATGTTTATGTGTGTGCTAGGATGCTATACTGCTTCCACAGTCGTAGTAGTACCCGAAATTGCACAAAGATACACTCAGAGGTGACACCAGTTCTGGTAGAGTGTGGAGGAGGGTGCTAGAAAGTGATGCTTGGAGTTTGACATAAAGGTTCACCCATGCGACTATTTTGTTGGCACGGACCTTTAGGAGGATGTGGGGTTGGGGGGGGGGGGGGGGGGACTGAGACAAAGGGTAGACCCCTGAATACTTCAAAATAAACGTAGCTAGCAAACATTTCTTTCAATAAGGCTGAGTGCACTAAAAAGTCACACCTAGTACTAGCTACTGGCATCAACGCCTCACCTCGTCATCCATCTGTTGCATGCCGATGAACTGACAGACCTGCCCCAGCTCCTTCTGGGTCAGGTAACCATGGTGACCCACTCCCAGGTTGTTACAGACATGGCGGAGCTGCTCCAGCCCAGAGTCGGAGTCCAGTCCCCCATACTCCCCTGGCACTGGGGATGCAGGCAGCTGACCTGGTACATACACAGTTGGAAGAAGCTGAACAGATGGTCATCACTAGCTGACCTGGTACACACAGCTGGAAGAAGCTGAACAGATGGCCATCACTCTACTAGCTGACCTGTATATACACACAGTTGGGAGAAGCTGAATACATTTTCATCACTCTGCTAGCTGCCCTGGTACACACATGACTGGGAGAAGCTGAATACATGGTCACCATTCTACTAGCTGCCCTGGTACACACAGGGATGGAAGAAGCTGAATGCATTACATGGTCATCACTCTACTAGCTGACCTGTAACAGGGTTGGAAAAAGCTGTATACATGGTCATCACTCTACTAGCTACACTGGTACGCACCCAGTTGGAAGAAGCTGAATAGATGGTCATCACTCTACTAGCTGACCTGGTACACACAGGGTTGAACAAAGCTGAATACATGGTCATCACTCTACTAGCTGACCTAGTACACACAGGGTTGAACAAAGCTGAATACATGGTCATCACTCTACTAGCTGACCTGGTACACACAGGGTTGAACAAAGCTGAATACATGGTCATCCACTCTACTAGCTGGGCCTTTGGTACACACAGGGTTGAACAAAGCTGAATACATGGTCATCACTCTACTAGCCGGCCTGGTACACACAGGGTTGAACAAAGCTGAATACATGGTCATCACTCTACTAGCTGCCCTGGTACACACAGGGTTGGAAGAAGCTGAATACATGGTCATCACTCTATGAGGCAATTTATTCCTTTCGTTCAAAATCAGTTGCTTCAGAGTAATTAAGACATTCTAATATATATCAAATAAATAAATATATAAATACATAAATACAGTCTCCTCTAGAGCTTTTTTGTTTGTTATTTTTTTAATGATGTTAGTGATGATGAGGTGAGAAGTTGGGGGGGGGGGGGGGGTAGATAGGGATGGGGGGGGGGGGGAGGGGGTCAGTGTCAAAGTTTCTTCCCCCCTTCAAGGGGCTTCCTCAGAGATTGAATGGGCAAATAAAGAAGTAATTGTGCTGGGATGTGGATGAGTGAAAGCGGAATGACTCAATAAACCAATATATAAGCAAAAATGTAATGGATGACTCATACACACGAGTTGTATCAGTTTTGCATACCAATATGACCCAGTTTGACCAACCTTCAGCTTCAGAGGTTTCCACCTGGCTTGTGTTGAATCTGTGATGTTTCCCATACTATACTAACTTGACCTGACTTGACTTACCTTCAGCTTCAAAGGTTTCCACCTGGCTTGTGTTGAATCTGCGATGTTTCCCGTACTAACTTGACCTGACTTGACCAACCTTCAGCTTCAAATGTTTTCACCTGGCTTGTGCCGAATCTGTGCTGTTTTCCATACTAACTTGACCGGACTTGACTTACCTTCAGCTTCAGAGGTTTCTACCTGGCTTGTGTTGAATCTGTGATGTTTCCCATACTAACTTGACTTGACTTGACTTACCTTCAGCTTCAAAGGTTTCCACCTGGCTTGTGTTGAATCTGTGCTGTTTTCCATACTAACTTGACCTGACTTGACTTACCTTCAGCTTCAAATGTTTTCACCTGGCTTGTGTCGAATCTGTACTGTTTCCCATACTAACTTGACCTGACTTGACCTGACTTGACTTACCTTCAGCTTCAAAGGTTTCCACCGGGTTTGTGTTGAATATGTGCTGTTTCCCATACTAACTTGACCTGACTTGACTTACCTTCAGCTTCAAAGGTTTCCACCGGGCTTGGATTGGATCTGCGATGTTTCCCAGCATGTCTCTGTTCGCCACTGTCCTGTAGTGGACACACAGAGAAAGCACTCGTGTTATGAAAGAATGCAAGCATCATAGAACACTCCAAGTAGTCTGATTAAAAAACAACCAAAAACAAAACAAAAACAGAGATGGAAAGGGGAGGGAGGGAGAGAGAGAGAGGGTGGAGAGAGAATGAGCTAGAGAGAAAGGAGAGGGGTGCGGGAGAGAGAGTGGGGGGAGAGAGGGGGGAGGAGAGAGAGAGAGAGAGAGAGAGAGAGAGAGAGAGAGAGAGAGAGAGAGAGAGAGAGAGAGAGAGAGAGAGAGAGAGAGAAACCCATGGATACTTCCTGCAGAAAATGAATGGTGACTGCTGGTTTGCAGAGAGAAAAAACAAAACAAAGTGAAAGATTGGATGATTGGCTGTTTCACGGTTGACACTTCGGCTAATAATGTATTGTTTGTTTGTTTTGTTTTTGTCTGGCAATAAACTGATGTGAATATTGCCTTTGTCAACGACGGCAGAGCTGAGAGAATTACGGCCGTGCTCCTGAATATGACAGGTTGCAAATGGGACTGGTTGAACACTGCATGTGAGCAGACAAAGAGAGAGAGAGAGAGAGAGAGAGAGAGAGAGAGAGAGAGAGAGAGAGAGAGAGAGAGAGAGAGAGAGAGAGAGAGAGAGAGAGAGAGAGAGAGAGAGAGAGACAGAGAGAGAGACAGAGGACAGAGAGACAGAGACAGAGAGACAGAGGGACAGAGAGAGACAGAGAGACAGAGAGACAGACAGAGACTACGGCAATGTCAGATACAAGGAATGGACCTGAATATGACAGAGGTTGCAAATGGGACTGGTTGAACACTGCATGTGAGTAGACAAAGAGAGCGAGAGAGAGAGAGAGAGAGAGAGAGAGAGAGAGAGAGAGAGAGAGAGAGAGAGAGAGAGAGAGAGAGAGAGAGAGAGAGAGAGAGAGAGAGAGAGAGAGAGACTACGGCAGTGTCTGATACAAGGAATGGACCTGAATATGACACAGGTTGCAAATAGGATGGTCGAACACTGCATGTGAGCAGACAAACAAAGAGAGAACTCGAAAACTTTATTTTACAAGGACTGTAGTTTAGGTTCAGTCAAAAACCTAACAACTAGTCCTTGCTAAGCTACTGATGACAGATGGGGGGGGGGGGGGGATGGAGAGAGAGAGAGAGAGAGAGAGAGAGAGAGAGAGAGAGAGAGAGAGAGAGAGAGAGAGAGAGAGAGAGAGAGAGAGAGAGAGAGAGAGTTATCCCTCCAGTGGCCTAATAACAGAAGTACTGTGAGTTTTGTTTATTCCCCATTACCTCCGACATGTCCCACATCTCAGTCGTGGCGCCATCTGAGCTCTCTATCCATCATCACGAGTGCGACACGCTACGGTCATTTAGTCCTCATTAAACTAAGCCTACCGATCAGTGCCGGAGTTGTTGTCACCCACGTACTGTGTTGAGAACAACATCCCATGGGCCACACGCGCTGTGCCGAGAACAACAACCCTCGGGCCACATGTACCGTGTTGAGAACAACCCATGGGCCACACGTAGTGTTGAGAACAACCCATGGGCCACACGTACTGAGAACAACATCCCATGGGCCACACGCGCTGTGCCGAGAACAACAACCCATGGGCCACACGTACTGAGAACAACATCCCATGGGCCACACGTACTGTGTTGAGAACAACCCATGGGCCACACGAATTGAGAACAACATCCCATGGGCCACACGTACTGTGCTGAGAACAACAATCCTCGGGCCACACGTACTGTGCTGAGAACAACAATTACCCATGGGCCACACGTACTGTGCTGAGAACAACAACCCTTGGGCCACACGCTCTGTGCCGAGAACAACAACCCATGGGCCACACGTACTGTGTTGAGAACAACCCATCGGCCACACGTACTGTGCTGAGAACAACCCTCGGGCCACTGCAACAGGACCTAGTCACTTGGCTACACAACTCCAAGCGATGGCTTACGACATCCTTCCTCCACAAACCACTGCCATAATTGATTAGGCCACAGGTCTCGAAAACTGTCAGCTAAAGAAGTTTTTCGCTGGTGCTCAAATGGCAGTACGTTTAAAACACACAACTCAAATTACATAACTCACTTTTGCCAGGGGCGGACGCGCCTCGTGTTTACGTGCGTGCTTGGATGCTATGCTGCATCCACAGTCTTATTATTGCCACTGTGATTGTGATTGCAACTGTATTGTCTTGTTACTGTTTATTCACTTGATTTTACTGAGTTTTTATTCTAATAAAGCGAGTGACACTGTATAGCATTTAGTTACGTTTTTATGTACTTGTCATTATTTGTCAAAGGTAGACAACTGAAGTTCCTTTTTAAGGATTAATAAAGTATTATCGTACTGTATTGTATTAGTACCCACACTTTTCGGAGGGCGCTGCCAGGGTCGGTGGACAGCTGCGCGGAGATAAATAGTGCCCCTCTAGTGGCGTAACCAATTCCAGCAGAGTTTGGAGGAAAGGGCCGGAAAGCGATGGTCGGAGTGTGCAGGACATCGTCGCTTGGCTACACAGCCTCTCTGCTGGACTGCTCCGGTACAGGGAGGCTATTCACAAGTTTCCGGACCCATGACACTGATTAAAGAATTGCCTTGAACGCTGGATTGAACGTGTCTTCTGGTTTTATGAGCGATACATCCTGAAAAATAGCCAAGCGAGAAAGCGTGAAACCGCCATGGACTTACTTACATATAAATTATATGCAAGTCGATGCGTGAAAGAGCCCAGGGCATGGCAACGCCCATGCATAAATACATAATGATTAGACACACGGCACGTGAAAACGTTGTGAATTGTGCTACACAGATAATTCAGTTCACTTCATGCACATCCGCTATCCCAGATTCCACGGACAGTCAGCTCGCGACTCCCAATGAATACAGTTCCGGCTGTTCCTCCCGTGAACCACAAAGGAATGGTACTATGAACACCCCGCCCCCACCACCCCCAGGAGGCCCTTTTTTGCCAAGAGTCCGAAAAAGTAAAACCAACCATTCTCCTGATGACTGTTGGTTGCTTAGTAGCAGCTCAGCCAGACTTCATCCTGGTGTGTGTGTGTGTGTGTGTGTGTGTGTGTGTGTGTGTGTGTGTGTGTGTGTGTGTGTGGAAGTTGTACGAGTACATTATCAATCTGTCCTCTGTCGAACATTGCACTCACAAACGTTGCCTATTTAAACTGCCATGCAACAAGAGCAAGAACAAACATCATCACTGCCGCATCATACATGATAAAACTATTACACACACACAGTGACCTAAAACATGACTGGCTGCAAAACTGAGATGATGCGCACGCGCTTAAGACACCAACAAAGCACAGACCAGAGACGAGCGAGGAAACGTTGCACAAGGTCACGTTGTTGATGTGGGAGTTAATGTTCTCGGATGTCGGGCTGACATCATTAGGGACACAGGCAATGTGATGGCGGAGTTACACGTAAGTACTGCCCTCCTATCAATCTCCCCTGAGGTAAGCGAAAGTTATCATGACCCCGATCAGAGTCCCAACATAAAAAAAAAACTCTGGCATAATATATAACCGTTGCCTCCTTTCCCCTCTTTTATCACCCCGACATCACGTTTTTTTTTTTTTTTTTTTTGGAGGCTATAACAGATGGCATTTTTTTACACTTCGTCTGCGTCTTTGGGGACACAGAGATATTGGCAACTATGGCGGCTTACTAGCGTCAAAAGCACATGATTACACATAACTGTAACTATATACTACTACTACTACTACTACTACTACTACTACTAAAGGAGATCTGTACAGCGCATAATCTACCACGGGCGGCACGATGCATTTAACATAGTCATAATTGTAATTATGTACTTTTGATGCAAGCCGTTGGAAGCAACATAAAAGGCACACAATTACAATTATAATGACTAATTGTCTCAACAATAGTAATTATGTCTGAGATAATTAGTCATTATGCGTGTTTGATGCTACTAAGGTGTCGGGCGCATATTTAAATATTTAAAATGGTGCAGTATCAATGATGACGCATGCGCAAAGAACAGCCAATGAACGCGACCGTCGGATTCGCATACTGGCAGCATATTGAACGAGCCTCGATTCGCAGCATTCACTGATGTTTCCAGCGGCTGCAGCCGACTTCTGACAGACTGCCAAGTGCAACTCGGCGGAAAAGCCGCTAACTTGATCGTCTTCCATTTTCTACTGACTGTGTTTAAAATTGAGCTTGATTCCTTCCGGCAAAAACTGTGCTACACTATCCAAGAAGAAGGAAGTGTTAAAACAGTTTTATGTTATGTTAAAGGAAGTGTTAAATTAATTGACACCCTCTTTCCCAATCTCAAGCGGCCCTGTACGAGCGCAGCACACTGGCTTAAATGTCACCGTTGGCAAGGTACATGAGTAATTTCCACTTCTGACGCTAGTCTTAAGCCGTTGGAACCAAGCGTCAAAGGACACATTTACTAACTAAGTACCGACGGCTCTCCTCATGAAGTCGAAATAGAACCATTTTCCCGGTCCAGCCTAGCATAGACTGCAAACTGTCAACTATCTGCCACAACATCTTCTCTGACTAATCTCCTGCCTATTTCTCTGACCTTCTGACTGTGCACACCCCTTCCAGGCAGCTTTGTTCTTCTGCAGACACACGGATAATTCGTATCCCATGTTACAACATAAAACCTCTGGCCAACACTGCTTCTCCTACTGTGCTCCAAAGCAATGGCATTTTGGAATTTGCTCACTTCAGACATCCGCTGCATTCAATCCTCCAGTGCCTTCAAAACTGCGTTAAAAGCTCGCTTATACAAACAATACCACAACAAGCGATTTCAAATTCTTTTCTACCCCCCCCCCCCCCCCACCTTGTTGATTGTCCTTCGTGCGCCGCGCGCGCGCGTTTGTGTGTGTACGTGGTTGCTCGTGTGTGCTGCAGTCGCGGTGTGTGGTTGTGTGTGTGTGTGTGTGTGTGTGTGTGTGTGTGTGTGTGTGTGTGTGTGTGTGTGTGTGTGTGTGTGTGTGTGTTGTTCGAGGAATACAATATTATGACCACCGAATTATTATTTTAAGGTTTTAACGTATACATTGTTGTTGATCTTCTAAAGCGCGGTGTGCTCACCCTTGTCGGTCGCTAGTATCATCATTATTACTACTTACTAATTATGCAGAGATAATTACAATTATGTGCTACTGAGGCTAGTAAGCTGTCAACTGTGCGAGTCATAGGCACATATTTGTCATTATCTGAACATAATCAGCAGAAACGTGCACAAAATTGTATTTAGTAAACCGCTAGTAATTAAGCCATCATATGCAACTGCACCGCCTCCAGGCGAATCGATGACATGAGCGAAAAAAAAAAGAGAAGAAAAAAAAAAAAAGAGACAAAAAGAGAGAGAAAATGACATTTTGTCCCTTTCTGGATACAGGCTACCTAAAAAAAATCCAAAAATAATTTATTATTTTTTTAAATCACCTGAAATAACATTTTGGGAAGGTCCCCCCCCCCCCACACACACCCTTCTACCTCCGAAACTGACTTGCTAGCTCCTAAGCGGACGTAGCACGTGACCCCTAGACATGACGTCGTGACCTAGTTTTGTAAAAGCTAGGGCTCCCAGACACTGCGCTATAAATATGGCGGACACTGCGCTATAAATATGGCGGTCAAAGTTTGCATTCGATTTAAAGTCTGACTCCAATTATTAATCTGCGTGCGTGTAATAAATCACTGAAAAGCACCCCTTTTTTCATCATTATGGCGAAATACGATTTGTGTAAGGTTTGCCTTAGCCGGCTCCAAACTCACTGGCGAAAACACAGAACTAAAGACAGCGTTTCTTATCTGGAGGTGATCAATTCAAACCCAACAAGAAAATTGCAGGCCTATTTCTTTTTGCTGTTTTGAGTTTTATTCACCTCTGAGAGTTGATGAGCTGATCACTTTTTTCTTTTCTTTTGGACTGGCAGAGACTGAGAGGGGGGGGGGGGGGGGAGGGAGAGAGAGGGAGTGGGGCAGAGAGAGAGAGAGAGAGAGAGAGAGAGAGGAGGGAGGGAGAGAGAGAGAGAGAGAGAGAGAGAGAGAGAGAGAGAGAGAGAGAGAGAGAGAGAGAGAGAGAGAGAGAGAGAGAGAGAGAGAGAACGAACGAACGAACGAATGGTTTATTGAATTAGGCCGTCTGCCCATGTCAAACAGGTGGGTGGGGGATTGGAGGCATTTTATATGCATAAACAATCATAACATCAGGACATTCCAGCAAAGATTCTCTCCCTACACGCACACACAACCGCACACACACACACACACACACACCAGCACAGGCACGTACCTACGCACGCACTCACGCAAGTTCGACCTCGCTCACACACGCACGCACACCCACATACTCGCGGGCGCGCACACAAATAACACATACACACGCGAGCGCCTTGCAAGCACAACAAATGAGAAGGGAGGAAAAGGAAAAAAGAACAAAATACAAAAGCATGTGATTCACAATACCCGATCAAGCTAGGACCGCGTTGCTAATACTATTGGCTCTTAGCTCGAAGGCCTTGGAAGTATAGATTGCTAGTGCAAAGGATAGTCTTGTATCTGCTAACAGGATTGCTACCTTAAAAGCAGATGGCGCGGTTATAAAACTTAGCAGGCAAATAAGTTTCTCTTAGCGTTTTGTATTTTGGGCATACTAACAGAAAATGAATTTCTGATTCGTTGGTGTTGCAGAATAGACAGGTAAAAATGTCTGGTGTTCTTTCTGAATATCGCAGACGATGTGTTTTTAAGGGGGATACACCTCATCTGAATCTGACCAAATGCTTCCTTAAAACTGCTTTTTTAATGGTAAACAAATAATCTGCAAGAGAATGGCTTTTTTAAAATGAGGAATAGAACGCAAGACGGTCCTTTGAAGCCATGGCACTGTGCCAGTCTTGAAGACAGCAGTCAATTAACCGCTGTCTAAACTCGCACAAAAATCTTTTCATATTACACACACCCTGGTTTTCCCAAACGAATCCGAAGCCGTATCGATGCAATGTAAAACAAACATAAGAGACCCAGTTAGTCTTGTTCTTACAGTGGAGGTCATAAAGCATTTTGTATGATTTGGAAGGGAGGCGGCTATCAGGCATTCTTACAAGGTTCAGCCAATATTTAATACATCTTGTGTATGTATTTACATAAAGAGGATATCTACCGGCTTCCCCGTAAACTAGTGCGCTTGGTGTTCTTGTGCTAACATTCAGGAATCGTTTGATAGCAAATAGATGTACTCTTTCAATTATACAATAGTCAGCCATAATTCCCCAAACCTCAGACCCATTGGTTAGCATTGGTTGGATTTGGCAATCAAACAGCTTAAAGAATAGTTGGGACATTGCTCTCCCAGCCTCCACAGAAGCCTAAGAATACCCAGTACACCTTTCCTGGCTCTGTCAGACATATCTTTAAGCGCATACGAAAATGTTAAGCCAGTGGAAAATATTATACCTAAGTACTTGTAGTGGTTAACAATTTTCAGTTTCATACCGTCATAAAACCATTTCTCTCTAGCAGCTATGTATCCGCCGTTTCTAAAAATGACTACTTGGGATTTTTCAAAGTTAACAACAAGGTGTAATCTTTTTGCCGTGTCCCTTAGCACATTGAGCTGTTGTTGGAGGCCAACAATGGTGTTAGACAGGAGAACAACATCATCCGCAAAAAGCATAATCAAAATTTGTAAAATATCTGGTGATAGTGAGATACCGTGTTTGCCTTTTAGAACAATTTCGTTGGCAAGTTCGTTAATAAGAAGGGAGAACAAAATTGGGCTACAGCTGTCCCCTTGTTTGAGGCCTGGACTACACATGAATGCTTCAGTGAGATCACC
>JABMCL010000438.1:2230000-2242500 GCA_018857735.1 Alviniconcha marisindica | reverse complement strand
GTGTGTGTGTGTGTGCGTGCGTGCGTGTATGCGTGTGTGTGTGTGTACGCGTGCGAGTACGTGCGTGCGTGCAGGCGAGTCTGAGAGTACGAGGGTGATGTGTTTCAGTGTGTCATTTTGACTTTGTTTTGTAAGACTAAGTAAGCCTATGTGTAGTAATGTATTATTTTATGCTATTGATTTTTGTGTATTTATACATTCCACGCTTTTGTTTCATTAAATGACAAAGGGCTTTGAGTCGCCGAACGCGCAATATTAATTCCATATTATTATTATGATTATTATTATGATTATTGTTATCATTATTATTATTATCATGAGTTAGGCTATATAATTATATTATGGCTCAAACATCAGGCAGAGTTTGATATGTCGGTTCAATTTATGCGGCCGCAGTGAGGAATAAGTGTAGAACCTCATCAGAGAGATAGGTTAGGGTTGATCAAGCCAAGTACTTCTGGGCCGTATAAAGGAACAAGTAAAAAAAAAAAGGAAAAAAAAAAAGAAAAAAAAAAAAAAGAAGAAAGAGAAAAAGAAAGCAACAAAGCAACAACATAACATTTACTTTTTAAAAAAATAAAAAGGAAAAAAAAGCAACAAAGCATTAAAATTAACTTTAAAAAAGAGAGAGAGAGGGAGAGAGAGAGAGAGAGAGAGAGAGAGAGAGAGAGAGAGAGAGAGAGAGAGAAGAGAGAGAGAGAGCGTAACAACAGACAGACAATATTGATATCAAAAGCATTATTAGACAGAATAATATTGGTTAAAGAAATACGCTGTAAAGTAAACCGACAGGCGTTCCGCGAAATTCCTGGCTTTTATTCGGCACAGCAGTGATCTTTTCCGCCCATCTTGTCACCGTGAAATGCGAGGTTTTCACTACTACTAGTACTAGGGAAATACAGCTATGCGCTCGGCCAGCAACCCAGTTGACGTGTTCCCCCCTACTTCCGGCAAATCGCGTACGCCAGTCCGTTGCGCATGCGCGAAGATTTAAGTGAAAGGGGTCTATTCTCTCTGAATCTGCAAGCACAACATAAATAAACTGCTTTTGTGAACTACCGCATGGATGTGAATTCTCTCTGAATCTGCAAGCACAACATAAATAAACTGCTTTTGTGAACTACCACATGGATGTGAATTCTCTCTGAATCTGCAAGCACAACACAAGTACACTGCTTTTGTGAACTACTACATGGATATGGACTCTCTCTGTGAATCTACAAGCACAACATAAATAAACTGCTCTTGTGAACTACTACAGGGATATGGACTCCCTCTGTGAATCTGCAAGCACAACACAAATAAACTGCTTTTGTTAACTACCACATGGATATGGACTCTGTCTGGCGGAGTTTGGAGGAAGGTACCGGAGAGCGAGGCTTGGAGTGAAAACGAATGAACGTAACTCCCGGAGGACCGAGTGCTGAGGCCGTTTGAAATGTCGACGTATGGAGTAAACTTCAAGCATTGGTTTAAGACATCCTTCCGTCAAGGTGCCGGGAAGCGGTGCTCGGGGTGTGCGTATGGAACAGCTTTGTTTCCTTGTCAGCGCAGGACGCGGGTACCGTGAAGATGGAAAGTTCCGTCGACGTCACCATCGAGGCCGATGAGTCTACTCTAGTCTGTCTGTTCTACTTCATAATTACATCAGCCAAGCTGACAACTTCCCCGATTCCTCACCGCCCCCCCCCCCCCCCCCCCCCCCCCCCCCCCCCCCCCCCCCCCCCCCCCCCCCCCCCCCCCACACACACCCGTCCCCTCCCAGCTGACTTCCATCAATCAATCAGTGTTCAAGTCTCTGTCGTAAAGCTAAGTTTTTGCAGTTACACAGTGGAATTCCACCACAAAGCTGCCTGAAAACAACAACAACAACAAAACACCCACTTTCGTCCATATCGTAATGAAAACGCGTCAGCGTCAGCACTACTGAAAACGTGGCAGCCAGGCAAGGTCTCCAAAACGCGCCCTCGTGGCAGGAGTTAATCGTCGCCCTCCTCCTTTTCCCCCCACCAACCCCCTCCTCCGATCAAGACACGGTTCCTGCCCCTGGCCCCTCCCCATTCGAGTTCGGGGGCAGAATGTCTGCCCAAAGCCCGCTTTTCGACTGTTTCTTCTAGACCTACCATCTATCCAACAAGTTATGCGCATCGCCTCACCCCCCCCCCCCCCCCACCCCCACCACATCACACACACACTCCCTACGCATCGCTTCATCCCCCCCTCCCCCCCCACTCTTAAGCATCGCTTCACCACCCCCCCTCCTCCAACACACACACTCCCTACGCATCCTTCATCCCCCCTCCCCTCCCCACTCCTACCTCGCTTCACCCCCCCCCCTCCAACACACACACTCCCTACGCATCGCTTCACCCCCCCCACTCCTACGCCATCACTTCACCCCCCCCACCCCCACACACTCCCTACGCATCGCTTCACCCCCCCCCCCCACACACACACACTCCTTCGATCGCTTCCCCCCCCCCCCCCCCCCCCCCCCCGCCACATTTCGAGTCTCTCTGCTCCCAAGCCCCTCCCTGCTTCCCTCCCCATTATTCGATGGTATCAGTTAATTTGTGGAGACCCACTCCGCCATACCCGATCACGTGTGACTATATTTATTACCCATTTCCAAAGGCTGGGGCTAGCATTTATTACGTGGTCCGCTGAAATTATAGGCCATGCACAAATGGCATTGTTTACTACTTCTGGTATTCCCCCCCCCCCCCCCCCCCCCCCCGCCCCGCCTACACACACACACACACACACACACACACACACACACACACACACACACACACACACACACACAAAAGGTACCCCCTCACCTTTTTTTAAAAATTTAAATTTTTATTTTTATTAAAGGGAACCAGCCTTGACAGTTCCGAAGAGAAACATCTCTTGTATGATTATTTTTCGGTAGCGTTCTTTTGTTTCATTTGCCGGTTAATTTTACACACGCGCGCGCCTGCACGCACGCACGCACACGAAAAAACTAAAACAAGAAACAAACAAAACAAAAACCGACCACTTTTAATGAGCTAAAAATAGCTCCCGTTAGGATCAACCTAACAACAGATCACCCTTTTTTCTAGAACACAGCAATACGCGTCCTCAGAATGTCACTCCAGACACTACGCATGTAGAATTCCAAATTGAAAATAAAATCAACGGAATATTCTAAACCCAGCTCCTCGAAAATCTGCATTTTTTTATATTTTGACCTTGTCTTACCTGTTTGATATAGGCCGGCCTTTTGGACAAACCACGTTTCGGGAAGGCTAGTTTCTTTATGACTGATAATTACTATTATGGCCCAGCGTGACTATATAAACCCCTCACAATCTTGGACCAGCCAGAGTAATGTGATAATGTACATACAGTGGTAATCTTCTGTACGGCCCTGCTACTTAAATGTATATCTATTCCATTCGGGGTTGTATGCATGTCTGTAATACATTTAATGCCCCACTGTGTATGTGTCATGGGTGTGTATGTGTGTGTGTGTGTGTGTGTGTGTGTGTGTGTGTGTGTGTGTGTGTGTGTGTGTGTGTGTGTGTGTGTGTGTTGTGTGTGTAAGGGAGGGAGGGAGGGAGTAAAGGTAAAGGGAGGGAAGAGAGAGGAAGAGGAGAGGAGAGAGAGAGAGAGAGAGAGAGAGAGAGAAGAGAGAGAGAGAGAGAGAGAGAGAGAGAGAGAGCGTGCGTGCGTGTGCGTGCGTGTGTGTGTGTGTGCGTGCACGTATGCTTACACGTCTGTCTGTACATATGATGCGTACAAGTGAGACAAATAATTTCTTCATTTATTCTCCTTCATAAAATTATACACAATCCCTGGGACAGGGTGTGTGCGTGCGTTACCCGAAACTTGTCATCAGAAGGCTGTTAATAAAATAATTAAAAAACCCTTTACAGTCCATTTTCTGTTGAAAGTACACCGACCTCTTTTTCTAAAGGCAGGAAAACTCGGGGAAGTCCGTAGTGATGTAGAATTCCCTAGGTAAAACGTACACAGCTTTCATTTACTTCACTTTTAATACACACTATTTACGACGGGGCGCTGGCAACTCTACCCCCCAAAACAACAACAACAACAACAAACAAACAAAACAAAAATTACACACAAACCAAAAAACAAAAACAACAACAAAACAAAGAACAAATGAAACAACAGCTACAGCACACACACACACAAGCACGCATGCACGCACGCACGCACACTACACACACACACACACACACACACACACACACACACACACACACACACACACACACACACACACACACGCGCTGCATACCAACTACACACAAAACATCAACAGTTGCAGAACTCCTCGCCCCTCCTTTTCAAAACAACAACAACAACAACAACAACAAAAGACACCAACCAACCAACCACCCAAACACAAAACCAACCAAGCAAATAAAACAAAAAGCAAAACAACAACAACACCATGAACAACGTACTAAGTTTTGATCGTTCTATATACCGGCTCCAAGCCTCTCGTATCCTTATATATTCTTCACTTGGGCTCCCGAACGTTTTACACGTAGAGACAGAGAAGAAACTATACGACTGCATTCAATCTTTTTCCGTGACAAGAGTGAACGGCCTAATTTGAATAGCGATATTCTGACCTAGTCTTTGATGAAGCTGACTCTCTCTGCTTTTCTTCTTCTTTTTCTGAAGCTGACACGAGGGCTGGTTTTTAATATTGATCGCACGTATGCACAGGCTGGGCTCAAACCGGATTTTGACGGCTCTGTTTACTGGAGCCGTAACACGAAGGGCATTCTGTAAGGTCAGTGGAAGACTCCCCTGGCAACTGCTTTGAGCACAAACGCCGCAACCCCGAAGGGAATGCAATGGTTAGATGACAATCGCCCCGTGCACTAAAGAGCATTGGGTGAGCTCTTCAAGATCTTCTAATGTGTTCAGGGTCCAAGTGTCACTGAAAACGAAAGGTGCTTTCATGCCGCAGGAGTTTAAAAAAAATAAAAATAAAAAAAAGATGGAAGCCCGTCGGCGGAAACTATACTGAAAAGGAATTGATTATGCTGAGCAGTTTCACACAAAATGAAGCATATAATGGGACACTGAAAACCTTAACACCGAAATGAATCACTCTCGGAACCTTTGCGGCCGCTGTTTCAGCGGTGGGGTACCGCGGACGCAGAAATTGTGCCATCGGCCTAGGGTCCAGGGATATGTCATGTTCTTTCTTTCAAGCCTAATGAGGTCAGCAGGCAGCTTCGCGTCCTTAACTGGGACCTTTGTAATTCTTTATTTTCAGCCTAAGTAGGTCAGAACATGACGTTTATCTAATTTCAGTCTAAGTAGGTCAGAACATAGCTTTGCACGTTTAAATGGACCATTTCTCTATCTTAAGCATTAGTAGGTCAGAAAATAGCTTTGCACGTTTAAAATGACCCTTTCTATTTCTCTATTTTAAGCATTAGTAGATCAGAACATAGCTTTGCATATTTAAATGGATCATTTCTATATTTGCATATTCTCTTTATCTTACGCATTAGTAAGTCAGAACATAGCTTTTCACGTCTAAATGGACCCTTTCTATTTATGTTATTTCAGCCTAAGTAGGTCAGAACATAACTTTGCACATTTAAATGGACCCTTTCTCTATTTTAAGCCTAAGTAGGTCAGAACATAATTTTGCACGTTTAAATGGACCCTTACTCTTTCTCTATTTTCAGCCTAAGCTGGTCAGAACACAGCTTTGCACGTTTATATGGACCCTTTCTCTATTTTAAGCCTTGGTAGGTCAGAACATAGTTTTGCACGTTTAAAAGGACCCTTTCTATTTCTCTATTTTAAGCATTAGTATATAAGAACATAGCTTTGCATACTTAAATGGACCCTTTCTATATTTGCATATTCTCTTTATCTTAGGCATTAGTAGGTCAGAACATAGCTTTTCACGTCTAAATGGACCCTTTCTATTTATGTTATTTCAGCCTAAGTAGGTCAGAACATAACTTTGCACATTTAAATGGACCCTTTCTTTCTTTATTTTAAGCCTAAGCAGGTCAGAACATAACTTTGCACGTTTAAATGGACCTGTACTATTTCTCTATTTTAAGCATAAGTAGGTCAGAACATAGCTTTGCACGTTTAAATTGACCCTTTTTATTTCTCTCTACATCTGCCATTAAAAACAAACAGAAAACAAAACAAAACCTCACAAACAAACCAATTACACACACACACGCACACACACACCAGCAACAACACCACCACCAACAACAAGAACAACAACAACACACACACACACACACACACACACACACACACACACACACACACACACACACACACACACACACACACACACACACACACACACACACACACACACACACACACACACCACCTACATGCATGTATAATACATATTTAGGGTTGGTGACAGACGTTAAATTGTGTATCTACGTTTGTACTGGGCACCTTACCTCTTTCCTTCAGCGTGGCAAGACAGCACCAGTCTTTCAAACGCGACACAATACATGCATAATTCAGCCTGTGGTAGGCCAGAATATAACCATACATGCTCCACCAACTGCCTGGAACTCTGCATTTCTCATTTCTGCTTTTCTGGTCCATTCAGCTTCACATTCAATTGCAGTTCTCTTCACACAAAGTATTGTGCGTTTTGAACTGTGAACAGGATTTTACAAGTGATCAGATGATGCCTTTCGCTCTAATGAGACTGATGTGAATTGTGAATAGGCTTTTGCAAGTGATCAGAAGTTGCATTTCGCTCTGATGAGACTGATGTGAATTGTGAACAGGCTTTTGCAAGTGATCAGAAGATGCATTTCGCTCTGATGAGACTGATGTGAATTGTGAACAGGCTTTTGCAAATGATCAGAAGATGCATTTCGCTCTGATGAGACTGATGTGAATTGTGAATAGGCTTTTACAAGTGATCAGATGAGGTCTTGCCCTGATGAGACTGATGTGAATTGTGAATAGGCTTTTGCAAGTGATCAGATGAGGTCTTGCCCTGATCAGACTGATGTGAATTGTGAACAGGCTTTTGCAAGTGATCAGATGAGGTCTTGCCCTGATGAGACTGATGTGAATTGTGAACAGGCTTTTGCAAGTGATCAGATGAGGTCTTGCCCTGATGAGACTGATGTGAATTGTGAATAGGCTTTTACAAGTGATCAGATGAGGTCTTGCCCTGATCAGACTGATGTGAATTGTGAATAGGCTTTTTACAAGTGATCAGATGAAGCGTTCGCCCTGATCACTGGTGTGACCGTAACGGTTTATTTGACATTACATGTGAAGAATCATTGTTATGAGTGTATGTACTGGTACGTTTGAATGTTATTGCGATCACACCTTCAGGCTTTGCCAGTTCAATTGTGGTAGCCCCCCCCCCACTCGCCCCGCCACCCCTGCAATGTACAATGATTTTTTTTATTTTTTAATCATTAAAAATCTAATTTGACACTTGATATTTAATTCGATTTACGGTTTTAATGAAATTGGTTTGAGCGTGTGTGCGTGCGCAAATCAATGGATGAAAGAGCTGATATTAGCAGATTCAGATAATTCATTTTGACAACCGAATAGGCCTAGTCAAATCACCAAATTTACCATTCAGCATCAAACAAAAACAAAAATACTAAACATACGAGAATGAAGGAAGAAACATCAGTAAGAGGTCGAACTACTCAAAGAGAGAGAGAGAGAGAGAGAGAGAGAGAGAGAGAGAGAGAGAGAGAGAGAGAGAGAGAGAGACAGACAGACAGACAGACAGACAGACAGACAGAGACACAGAGAGACAAGAGAGGAGTTGCCAAGTTCCTGTAATCTGCAACTCACGCCACTAAAATCGATATCGATTTCGTGGAAAGAGGTGCCGATTTTAACAACTGGACAAATAATTGCAACGCACAAATCGTCCGCAATATAGATGTTTTCATGTATTTTTTTAATATTCAGTTTTAAGGCATTATTTAACAATTCAAAATACAGCAACCATGTGTTCACCAGTCCCCCAAAATAGATTTTAGAATAAATATTGGGCAACTTATACATTCATGTTGGCAGTGAGGAAGGGGTGGGGGGGGGTGGGGGGGGAGGGGGGGGGGACAGGGGAGAGGGGAGGGAGTGGGGGGAAGGGGTGGTGGTGTGGTGGTTAAGGTAATTATAAAAATCGACAAAAAGTCTTCATTCAGGTCAACAAATGAATAATTGGCTTTCCTCCGAACGTTGTATGAAAGCGAATGTACTGTGAAATTGTACGTATATATATATATATATATATATATATATATATATATATATATATATATATATATATATATATATAGCAGCAAATGTCAACAACAAACAAACAAATAACAATTGCGAACGGAGTGTACCCACCACCCCCTACAACTCAAGGTTAGTAATAAGCAACAGCCACACCCTCCACCTGCACAGGATTCGCTGACCTGGTGAAGAACAGGACGTTGACAGAGGGAGCAAATGAGGCCACGAAGCACTGTCAGGGAGCTACAGTGGTGCGTACCAGTTGATGACCTACTCTATTAGTAGTACGCGGCTGGCATGACAAAGTGTATGGGACTGGGGGGCACTGGTAGTGAGTGAGCAGATCTTTATTGGAACACCATTCAGCAGTAAATTACGTCTTGACAGTTTGCTGTAAATAAGACTGGTAACACACACGCATGAACGCAGGTATAGACACACGTGTACAAACAGACAGACAGACAGACAGACAGACTCACACGCACACAATCCACCACGCTCAACACCCACACACACACACACACACACACACACACACACACACACACACACACACACACACACACACACACACACACACACACACACACACACACACACAACACAACCACCCTCCTCTCACCCAACACACACCACACACACACACACACACACCACACACACACACACACCACACACACACACACACACACACACACACCCTCCTCCCACACACACACACATAGTTTACGAGGTGTAACGCCTATGACAGACGCCAGATCGTTGCACCGACTAGAACACTTTAGATATCCTATCATTTGGACACTGCACTACACGTCACTTCTCCATGGATCCAGCAAGCACCAGACACCAAGGACAGCGCTCTACTGAGTATTATAATTACCCAACACTCCAACACCAAGCACCGACAGAGGCAGTCAAAGTACTATCGAGAATAAAGATAAAGAAAATACTTCTTCCGAAACGTTTCAGTCACACACACACACACACACACACACATCACAACTCTCACCCCCCCACAGCGCACGAACGACGCAGCACACACACACACTCACACACACCACATCTCAACCATACCACTCCCACCCACCCCCCCACACACCCACGCACGGCACGCACGCACGCACACGCACACACACACACACACACGCACACACATTAACACTAACACCCCCCCGCCCCACCCAAACACCTACTGAGACACACACAAACACACACTACTTTTTTTTTAGGGGATTTGTTTATGGACGTTCAAGCTGTCGAAAAATTATGCAAAGTATATAATTATAATTCATGTACACAAAGCAGTCGGCGAGACGCAGACGACGGGCGATACAGCCTATTGCTGCTTTTCTTCCACACGTTCTTTAGCACACCGCTAACATGGTGTAGTATTATTGGCGGGAGCTGCCACAAGTATCAGTTATGTTGCGACAAAAGTTTTGTCGCGACAAACACGTCTTTTGTCGCGACAAAGTACGCTTGTCGCGACAAAACTTTTGTTGCGACATTTTTTTGGTCGTGAGTCCCGACAAACATAATTTTGTCACGACAGAAGTATTGTCACGGCAAGCATACTTTTGTCGCGACATAAATGATACTTGTGGCAGCTCCCGCCAATGATAGTTTAGTAGGTAGAAATACTATATTACTATTACTGCCAGTAACCGTGGGCAGCTTTCGGAATCCCATATGTCTGTCTCCTTCTCCCATTCCTTCTTCCCCAGGAAGTTAAAACGCGGAATGTTTATGTCCATTTTCTACCTAAGTTTGGGTTAAATAAACAACAACAACAACAAAACTGGCATACTGTTATCCAGTTTCGTATCACCTGAGAACAACAACAACAAAACTGACAAATTGTTATCCAATTTTGTATCACATGACACGCAAGGCAATCTTCTTACTCTGTACGCACACTTTGAACGATGAATGAAGTCAAAACAAGATACCTGATCGACCATCATGGAATGCTAAAGGAAATTTCATGCTACTGACAACGAGGCCATATTTGGTATCAGGACTTTTTTCTCATATATATACATCAAGCGAAAGTTAGCAGTAGGTTCTAACGTTCTGTCAACCGCACAGGGTCACCCCTGGACGATCAAACTCGGTCGTTAATAATATTACACAGTTCCATATTCTTTTCACATGCTAAACCAATGCAAGTCAATTTAAAAAAAAAATCAAAAAAAATTCCTTGAAAATGCAGATCACAATACTGTACAAGGACAAAGAATCATCAAACACAAATTTCTGAAGTTAGTCCATTCGACAGTGCCCCATTCAAAAAAGAAGAAAAAAGAAGAGCATACACAAGGCTTCGGTATGCTGCTATCGTTGACTTTTTCCCGTCTGATTTATAAACACCAGATTAAAATAAATAATAAGTTTCTTTGGTTAACACAAAAGGAAAGAAAGAAAGAAAGAGAGAAAAAGGAATGGGCAGAAACAATAATAAACTACAAAATTACATAAATGTATAATGGTAAATCCCAGTGCCATATGGCAGAAAGCTGCACATACCATCTACCAACCGGCACCTCGTGTCTGTTCAACAAGAGGCATCGAAAGAAAAGAAAGAAAAAAAAAGAAGAAAAGAAGAAGAAAAAAACTGTTTTTTTCTTAACGAAAAATATTGAATGTTTTCTGAAGAAAACACACACACAGACACACACACACACACACACACACACACACACACACACACACACACACACAACACACACACACACATTCAGGGGAACGTGCTATTAACATAAAAAAGGGCAAGACCGAAAGAGCAACAGAACTTGGTAGAAGAACAAGAGTGGAGAGAAACAGAAAGAAAAAAAAGAAGAAGAAAAAAAGAAGAAGAAGAGAGACTTAAATTACAGCCCTGAGATTCCAGGCAGGGGAGAGACATCAGACATTCCAGGCCTCGAATGCATCATGCAGATATTCCCAGCTCAAGAATATGAACAATGCCGCAGGCACACGAGACGTAAATGGACGTTAAACGATAATTACATCGTTACTACATGAGGCGAACGAGTACACGTGTATATTTTGCATAGAAAAATACTCTGTGGGGATTCACACTGGAATGCTACGTAGAGAAACGTGTGCTTGTTGTAGTTTTTGTTGCTCTTTTCGTGATGTAGAAAGATGTAAATACTGATGACAGTCTGGTCCCTCTTCTTGGAGAGCTGTGGAAGATTTTCAAGCACCATGTCATAACGTGGACTAATAGGACACAATGGAACTGGAAGTTAGAGTAAAAGCAGGCGTGCGCGCACATACACGTATACACGGACGCGCAAGTAAACACACGCGCGCATGCACACCAACACGCATATAAATACACGCACACACACACACACATACACACACACACACACACACACACACACACTCACACACACACACGCATGCACCCCATCACACCTTCCCACCACACGCACGCACACACACACACGCCCCCCCCTCCCTCCCACCTACCACACACACACACTCCGAGCATCACTTTCCGGCACCTTTCTCATGGATGAAAAATGCCGTAAACCAGCGCTTGGAGTCCCCCCCCCCAAAAAAAAAAAAAAAAAAAAAACAAACGCCCCGCCCCCCACCTCCCCCCCCCCCCCACCCACACGCATCTACCCACCCCTTCTCGTCACCCTTTCCCAGCCACAACGAAATCATCAGCGCAGAGTTCAGGCACAGGCTCAGGCTCAGGCACAGCGGTAAAGTGGGCCTCTCTGGGCTCCTGGCGGTCGTAGCGTTCCTTCAGCCTCTCCAGCAGAGGCGCCTCCGCCAGCCGGCACTCCTCCGAGCTGAACGTGAAGGCAGGGGACCACACGGACTCGGGGAACTGGATGTAGCCCTCCCCGTAGGGCGTGACGTTGTCGCAGAACCACGCGACCTCGCCCAGCACGCGCCGGAAGTAGGACACCTCCTGGAGGAAGTCCTCCCCTTGCGCGCGCACCTTGCTCCAGAAGGTCCGGTTGAAGTGATCGTACAGGGCGTAGTCGGCCCTGCTCCACCGCCTGTGGAGGTCGCGGTCGTGGTCGTGATCGCGGTCGTGGCGCGTGAGCTCGCGCCAAAGTAAGGCGCTGTAGCGGTCACCGCCCTGGTTGCTGTTGCTGTTGCCCACGATGCTGCCGCGGTAGAGGATGTCCTTGGTGTCCCAACACATCAGGCGCCTCAGGAGCACCATGGACTCGTCCAAGTACTCC
>JABMCL010000438.1:2220000-2225000 GCA_018857735.1 Alviniconcha marisindica | reverse complement strand
GTTATCGCAATCTATTAATTGACACACACACACACACACACACACACACACACACACACACACACACACACACACACACACACTAACACACCAGGAAGAGAGAGAGAGAGAGAGAGAGAGAGAGAGAGAGAGAGAGGGAGAGAGAGAGAGAGAGAGAGAGAGAGAGAGAGACACACACACACACACACACACTCTCTCTCTCTCAACCTCACACTCACACACACACACACACACACCACACACACACACACAACACACACACACATACACACACACACACACACACACACACACACACACACACACACACACACACCCACACACACATACAACACACACCACACACACACACACACACACACACACACACACACACACACACACACACACACACCTTCCACAAGAGTTTGTTTGAGCCGGGCCAACCGAACCACCTGAACTGTACCACGATTATTCATCAGGGGGCGTCGACAGCTACAGTTGTTTGTTTAATTTAAAAAAATAAAAATAACAGGCGCTCTTTCAATCGAGGAACATATGTTCCAGCATGTGACGCGCTGCATTTTTTAAGTAAAAATAAAATAAATTCACCACCGACAAACGATCCACCTAGGGGCAGGGATGTTTTCTTTTATTGCTCACAATGCTGATTCGACAACAAGTTCACCAACGACAAATAGCTAACCTCCACTTTGTTATCGATGATGACCACAATGATGACTAGGCAATACAACAAATTCACCAACGATGGACAGTCATCTTCCACTGTGCTATCGAGGACACGCCGCAACGACAAGTTCACCAACGATAGATATCTGTTTCCCAGTGTGTTATCGATGACATGCCACAATGATGATTCGACAATACAAGTTCACCAACGATAGACATCTATTTCCCACTGTGTTATCGAGGACATGCCACAATGATGATTCGACAATACAAGTTCACCAACGATAGACATCTATTTCCCATTGTGTTATTGAGAACATGCCACAATAATGATTCTACAATACAACAAGTTCACCAATGACCAGCAGCTATTTTCCACTGTGCTATCGACGACACGCCGCAACGACAAGTTCACCAACGATAGACATCTATTTCCCACTGTGCCATACATACCGCAACGACAAGTTCACCAACGATAGGCAGCTATTTCCCGCTGTGCTATAGAGGACATACTACAACGACAAGTTCACCAACGACAGGCAGCTATTTCCCGCTGTGCTATAGAGGACATACCACAACGACAAGTTCACCAACGATAGACAGCTATTTCCCGCTGTGCTATAGAGGACATACCACAACGACAAGTTCACCAACGATAGACAGCTATTTCCCACTGTGCCATCGAGGACATGCCGCCACGACATGTTCACCAACGATAGACAGCTATTTCCCACTGCGCCATCGACAAGTTCACCAACGATAAACGGCTAATTCCTACTGTGCCATCGACAAGTTCACCAACGATAAACGGCTAATTCCCACTGTGCCATCGACAAGTTCACCAACGATAAACGGCTAATTCCCACTGTGCCTTTGACAAGTTCACCAACGATAAACGGCTAATTCCCACTGTGCCATCGACAAGTTCACCAACGATAAACGGCAAATTTCCCCACTGTGCCATCGAAAAGTTCACAACGATAAACGGCTAATTCCTACTGTGCCATCGACAAGTTCACCAACGATAAACGGCAAATTTCCCCACTGTGCCATCGAAAAGTTCACCAACGATAAACGCTAATTCCACTGTGCCATCGACAAGTTCACAACGATAAACGGCTAATTCCCACTTGCCATCGACAAGTTCCCCAACGATAAACGGCTAATTCCGACTGTGCCATCGACAAGTTTACGAACGATAGACGGCTAATACCCACTGTGCCATCGACAAGTTCACCAACGATAAACGGCTAATTCCCACTGTGCCATCGACAAGTTCACCAACGATAAACGGCTATCTTCGACACGATTATTATGCCGCAACGCTAACATGCCGACGCACTGGCCTGGAGCAGTGGTCCCCGTTTTCGAACCTCGTCCCCTCCCCTCCACAGACCGTTAGCTCCCTCGCGCCCTCCCCCCCTCCCCTCTTCTCCAGACTGTCCGTCCCTTCGGCCACGAAGTTTGTCTCCGTTCCCCCCGGAGAGTTCGCCCCCTTCCCCACCCAACACCTCACACGCCCACCGCCTGGATTGTTCGTTCCCTCGGCCACGAATTGTTAGTCCCCGTTTCCCCCAAGAGTATTCAGTACTCCCCCCCCCCTTCCCCCCACTTTCCTCCCACTCCCCCAGATTTTTTTTCCCGGGCCCCTCTGTCCCCGTTCCCCCGGTTTTCCCGTCGGCCCCCCCCGTTGTTCGTTCCTCAGCCACGAACTGTTGCCCCGACCACCGGGGCCCCCCCCCCCCGTTTGTTGTTTTGAAATTTGCCCCGCCCCCCCAGTTTTGCCCCCCCCCCCCTCCCCCAATTTTGTCCCCGCCCCTTTTCCCTCCCCCGGATTTTTCTTTCCTCGAACGGGTTCCCCCCCCGGGGCCCCCCTTCCCCCCCCCCACCCCCCGCCTGGATTGTTCGTTCCCTCGGCCACGAACTGTTAGCCCCCGTTTCCCCCAAATTTCGTTCCCCCCCCCCCCCCCCATTTTTCCCCCCACCTTTTACCCCGACCCTTGAACATCCTAATTTTCGCCCCCCCCTCCCCCCCCCCAACACACACACTGCCTCCCGGCTGTTTGTTCTCTCGGCCACGAGCTGTTAGTCCACATTCCCCCCCCGGGGCGCCCCCCCCCCCGGATTGTTCGTTCCCTGGCCACGAACTTTTAGTCCCCTTTTACCCCCGGACGGAGTGTTCGTACCCCCCTACATTTGTTGTTCCCTCGGCCACGAACTGTTAGTTCCCGTTACCCCGGAGTGATCGCTCCCCCCTCCTCCTCCCCCCGCCGGATTGTTCGTTCCCTCGGCCCTGTCTGCAGTCAGTATAACACGGCCTCCTCCTAGTCCCTCTCTCCCGGACGGGTCGTCACTCCGCTGGACCGATAGTCCCTTGACCAATGACAAGCAAGCACTGTTCTCACCCAACAGCCAGCACTTCTCAGTGCAAAAGTAAACCCTGGGCTTTGAGCGACTGGCCCGCCACACTGACAGTTACGACTGACATTCAGTCTCCACCTAGTCAACCGCCAAAGCCACATCCGGGTGAAATACAATTGGATATAATTATGATGATGACGTTGATTCGCTTTTACGTAACGCTGTTCTCCGCTCTCGGGCGAGCTCACTGCGCTTTTGCTGCATGTGGTTTTCAGAATGAGTGACCGTAGCTTACCATTTTTTTTTTTAATTTTTTTTACATGGCTGGTGGCACGGCGCTCTAACCACTGAGCTATCCCTGCCCCGGGTATATATATACAATGCACAATTACCAGTCACGATCCGATTCATTGTTGTCACACGCGTCACTTATTGCTTGAAGAGGACTTGGGGGGGAAAAGACGGGGAAACAGAAAAGAAGGAGAAACCCAGGAAAAAAGAAGAAGAGAGGAGAGAGAGAGAGAGAGAGAGAGAGAGAGAGAGAGAGAGAGAGAGAGAGAGAGAGAGAGAGAGAGAAAAAAGTTAAATGCACAAGGAAGGCAGAAAATACACAGGCAGAAACATTCCTGGCAGACACAATGAAGTTAAATGCACCAGGAAGGCAGACACTGCCCAGGCAGAAACATCCCTGGCAGACACAATGAAGTCAAATGTACCAGGAGGAACTACACTGCACAGGCAGAAACATCCCTGGCAGACACAATGAAGTCAAATGCACCAGGAAGAAATAAACTGCACAGGCAGAAACATCCCTGGCAGCCACAATGAAGTCAAATGTACCAGGAAGAAATAAACTGCACACGCAGAAACATCCCTGGCAGACACAATGAAGTTAAATGCACCGGGAAGGCAGACACTGTCCAGGCAGAAACATCCCAGGCAGAAACAATGAAGTTAAATGCACGGGGAAGGCAGAAACTGCACAGGCAGAAACATATCTGGCAGAAACAATGAAGTCAAATGCACGGGGAAGGCAGAAACTGCACAGGCAGAAAAAGCCCCGGCACCCTGACAGCGCCATATTCTGACCACCGCCTGGCTTTACGAAGAGAATCGTCACTACCTTCGCGTTGTCTGTGCACAGAGCTAGAAAACGTAAATAGGCCCTGTCTGCAGTCAGTGATACGGCCTTCCCAAGTGCAGCACACACAGCGTCAATCTTGACACTGTGAACGAAACTGCTGGACGGCCCCAAAGTAAGTAAACACGGTGTTTAACGTCCACAGAAACCATCTGGCTTATTAGGGACGTGGAGAAGTGGGAAAGGGGGTACGGAGGTTGGGGGAAGGTAGATTATATACCTATCGCTGCACTGTCACCACCAGAAAGACTTCAGCGTTAAGGTGGGCAGCGATGAGAGCCATTTTAATGTTTCATTCATTGTGAGGGACAAAGTCACAAGACAGTGTCCACAGACCACAACTTTTGAAGAGAAAGGAGAGCCGAAGCGCATTCGAACCGAGGTCACAAACAGAATCTTCACTACCTTCGCGTTGTCTGTGCACAGAGCTAGAGAACGTGAATCGGCCCTGTCTGCAGTCAGTATAACACGGCCTTCCCAAGTGCAGTACACGCAGCGTCAATCTTGACAATGGGAACGGAACTGCTGGACGGCCCCAGACTGTGACAGCCAGACTATGCACACACGGCAGTCAGTCCCAGGGACTACTAAATAAGCCTCGCTGTAATCGGTGAAAAGTGGAACAGGAAGTTCAGAGTGGCATGTGACAGTGTTCAGCATTTATCTTCCAAGACTCCCCGCCGGGTCTCCCGTCCTGAACGCGTGTACACTGGAATCAAGGGGAATGACCTAACGCAGAGTGTCGTACGGGCAAAACAGCCGTTTACAAAAAAATGAACGGCTTGCGCTATCGGAAGATCAGAAATATTGAGGAGCTCGAGGCAGTACG
>JABMCL010000438.1:2207500-2215000 GCA_018857735.1 Alviniconcha marisindica | reverse complement strand
GTGTGTGTGTGTGTGTGTGTGTGTGTGTGTGTGTGTGTGTGTGTGTGTGTGTGTGTGTGTGTGTGTGTGTGTGTGTGCGCGCGCAGGTTGTGGACTCTAGCTACCTCAGTGAGATAAAAATCCCCCCGAAGAAGGCACAGGCCGAAGTATTGGGGATATTTTAACTCGTTGTTTTAACTTCCTTCTTCCTTTTTGCGTGCGCACGTAGACCTACACATGAGCGCCGCAACTGACGGCGCACTGTACCAGCCCCTGTTTTATATATATATATATACACACACCAGCCATACCCCCCCCCCCCCACGGGGGAAAAAAAGAAGAAGCACCGAAACGTAGAGCGTTATGAAGCATGCGAGCGCCCTTTTGAAAATGCGACGCGGACGACTAACACCTAAGCATGTGAGTGTGAAGGCCTGGGGGGGGGGGGAACGTTCAACAGTGATGGATGTCAGTTTCACAGCCCCTGCGGCTGGGGGGGTCGTGCGTGTTGCCCTCCGGCCTCTCTAGTCGCCCGCATCGCTGATCAACAAAAAGGGACGTCATCACTGACTTACAAAAAGTGACGTCACCGATGATAGCCTGCTGAGAGAGAGAGAGAACCGGTCGGCCGTGTGTCGGCCGCGGCTGGTTCAGCTTGACTTCAACGTTGTCTCGATCTACTACTATATAATTATGCACTAAAAAAAAAAAAAAAAAAAAATTGCTGACAAGGGCATGTTGAATTTTCGCTGCAGCTGGACCAAGGCGGTAAGACCAGTTGGATCAGACACGGTCGCACAGGCAAAACGTGTGCACACACAGTCACACTGCCGCGAAGTTAGAAAGTCGTTTTTATGACATTCTTGTGTCCTCACCATTCTTTCCTCTCGAATTTTGGTGTGTGTGTGTGTGTGTGGGGGGGGGGGTTTGCGTGTGTGTTGTTTTCAGTTATTTCAAAATTTAAAACATGGATGTCTCACCACACACACACCGCGCCACACACACACAACAAAACACACACACACACACACACACACACACACACACACACACACACACACACACACACACACAAACGTGCGCGCGCTCACGCACGCACATACAGCGCGTGCGCACTCACATACACCTGAACGCGCGCGCGCACGCTCGCATGCACGCTCACACACAAACACACACACACACAAGCACACGCACCCCGCAGTCTATTAGTACATGCTTCCTTGCCCTCTAATCTCGTAGGGATACCGGACAGAAAGTCTAGTCCCTCGACTAAATGAGGACGAAGAGCAGGTGGGAACTGTGCACTGAACAGGAGCTGTGGAAGTTTGGTCGCCTGCCTGGGCAACATGAACAGATAAACCACCACTGCGCCAAACACCATAAATCACTCAAACAGCACGTACACTGGTCACTAATCCAAAAATTCATCTGTAGATCAGTGGGCAGGACAAGCTACCACTGCCCAGGTGACGGCTACAGCCGTCATGGACAGACGTACATAAATTATAAGCAGGTCCACGGCTGCAGCGTCGCGGAGCTCAGGAGCTGTGTAAAAGTCGAGGTGGCCGTCTTGGGCTCCCAGTCCCTAACAGTCCTTATGGTCTCTGTGGACGTAAAGCAACGTTGAACTAGAACTCTAACCTCAGAGCACAGGAGCTGGGTGAAAGTCGAGGTGGCCGTCTTGGGCTCCCAGTCCCTAACAGTCCTTATGGTCTCTGTGGACGTAAGGCAACACTGAACTAGAACTCTAACCTCAGAGCACAGGAGCTGGGTGAAAGTCGAGGTGGCCGTCTTGGGCTCCCAGTCCCTAACAGTCCTTATGGTCTCAGTGGACGTAAGGCAACACTGAACTAGAACTCTAACCTCAAAGCTCAGGAGCTGGGTGAAAGTCGAGGTGGCCGTGCTGGGCTCCCCGTCCCTAGTAAGCCTTTTGATTTCTGTGGGCGTAAATGATAGAAGGAGAAGGAGGAGGAGGAGGAGGAAGAGGAGGAGGAGGAGGAAGAGCAGAAGAAGAAGCATTGCACATGGGAAAAGTGACGGATAAGTCAAACAACAGACACTCGAAGATTATTAAAGAAAAAAGAAAAAAACAGAAGAAAAAAACCCCGAAGGCTGAAGAAAGAATCCCCCCCCCCCTCCCCCCTCCCTCCCCAGCACGTTCGACTTAAGCGCAGTCGACTGTAGCAGCAGGATAGTAGACTAGCATTAATAGTTGTAGCAGACGCCGCCGCAGCAGTAGTAGTAGCAGCTGCAGCTAGTAGCCAGTGGTCGAAAGCGGAGACATAAGTTTTGTTATTTGCGTTCTGTAATATTGTCACAAAACAAATGGTAACGAGAGAGAGAGAGAGGGAGAGAGAGAGAGAGAGAGAGAGAGAGAGAGAGAGAGAGAGAGAGAGAGAGAGAGAGAGAGAGAGAGAGAGATTGAGTGAGTGATGAACTTTTTACACAAGGATAGTAGAGAGAGAGAGAGAGAGAGAGAGGAGAGAGAGAGAGAGAGAGAGAGAGAGGAGAGAGAGGAGAGAGAGAGAGAGAGAGAGAGAGAGAGATTGATGATTGATTGAATTATACCAAGGATAAGGTTGAGAGAGAAGGAGAGAGAGAGAGAGAGAGAGAGAGAGAGAGAGAGAGAGAGAGAGAGAGACAGAGAGAGACAGAGAGAGACAGACAGACAGACAGACAGAGGAAAAAGTGCTGCTTTCCCACAAAAAAGCCAGCGGCGACAGAGCGGCGTCACCTAGCCTCACTAAACCCGTTTCTACAGGCGCTGGAACTTCTACACATTCGTTTTTCTCCCGAGTCCAGTTTCTTAACCACTCGACCCCAGCCACCTCCATGTCGTATGTATGTACTCATGTAGTCACCGTAACCCGGGGCGGGCGGGGGCGGAGTGTGTGTGTGTGTGTGGGGGGGGGGGGGAGCGGAGTGGTAAGGGAAGGAGAAGTCTAGACGCAGTTTCCTACTAGCTGATTGATTGATTGATTGCTTGATGCCTGAGCGGCAACAAGGCCCGAGGCACTGTTGCTTTAGGCCTAACTAGAGAAAATAATAATCGATAATACTAATAGTGTGCTATTTCTCCAAACTGGTGCACATAGCCCATTACGAAGCGAAGAACCAAAATACGGTCAACAGTCAAAACAAACTCGTGCCCGCGCACACAAGCAACACATACGCAGATAGCTTCACACACACACACACACACACACACACACACACACACACACACACACACACACACACACACATAGCTAAACGTAGGCCCCCCACACACACACACACACACACACACACACACACACACACACACACACACACACACACACACACACACACACACACACAGTCAATAGGATGCTTAAAAGGTGAGAAGCCTCTCTCTCTCTCTCTCTCTCTCTCTCTTCTCTCTCTCTCTCTCTCTCTCTCTCACACACACACACACACACACACACACACACACACACACAGTCAATAGATAGCTTAAAAAGATGAGAAGCCTCACACACACACACACACACACACACACACACACACACACACACACACACACACACACACACACAGTCAATGATAGCTTAAAGAGGTGAGAAGCCTCACACACACACACACACACACACACACACACACACACACACACACACACACGCACACACACACTCACACAGTCAACAGGATAGCTTGAAGAGGTGAGACTTCAAAGATGATTTGAGACATGGGAGTGTGTCTGATGGCCTAAGTTTGCGAGGGAGACTGTTGTAGACAGACGGCGGGGCTCAAGAAGAAGATATAACAAGCTGGTGTGCACAACACGCACTTGGACACGGAACAACCCCTACGAGAACGAATCTGCTTTATTAATAGTATATTACGCGAGAAAAGACTGGCCAGCTGTTACGTTGCAGCACAGGCACTTGACGTCGGTCGACCGGTTGATCAGATGACTGACTGGTTGACTGACTGATTCCGTTGTTCCCCCGTTCCGTTGCAGCACGGGCACTTGACGTCGGTCGACCGGTTGATCAGATGACTGACTGATTGATTCCATTTGTCCCCCGTTCCGTTGCAGCACAGGCACTTGTCGGTCGACCGGTTGATCAGATGACTGACTGGTTGACTGCCTGATTCCGTTGTTCCCCCGTTCCTTTGCAGCACAGGCACTTGACATCGATCCTCTGGCTGATCAGATGACTGACTGGTTGACTCAGTCTGATTGATTTGCAGGACTGATTTTGGTGTCCAAAACTCTTCTACGGCACGTTATGCTCGAGTGCATGTTATGCTTGGAGGGGTCAGGGTCACGATGGGAGTAAAACAGGGTGATAGTGGGCAGCGGAGTAAGCCGGCCGGTTTAATTAATTAATTTGTTGTAGATAATTTTTATAACTGCTTTTATTAGGACAGTAATTTTTAGGAGGTGGACCTCACGATGAGGCAATTTTTATGTGATATGCACAGCTTGACGTCAGTTGGATTTTTTATGCATTTATTTATGAATGACGTTTTACCCGGATGTTTGTTTGCTGTTGTTGTAATTTAATTATGTTTTATGATTGGCGTGAATGTGTCATGAGTGTACTTGGCACCACAAAACATTCCTAGTGCAATTGTATTGACACTTGACAATAACGTTGTATTGTAAAACATCTCAACACACCAGCAAAGAGATATGAACTATCCCGACACACCAGCAAAGAGATATGAACTATCCCGACACACCAGCAAAGAGCTATTAACTATCCTGACACACCAGCAGACATATTAACTATCCCAATACATCAGCAAAGAGATGTGAATTCTCCCGACACACCGACAATATATCCCGACACACCGGCAAAGAGATATATCCCCCCCCCAGGAAGAGAAATACTATCACAGAGAGAGAGAGAGAGAAAGAAGAGAAGAAGAGAGAGAGAGAGAGAGAGAGAGAGAGAGAGAGAGACGAACGAACGAAGGTTTATTGAACTAGGCCGTCTGCCCATGTCAAACAGGGAGGTGGGGGGTAGGGAGACATTTTTTGTGCAGAGAGAGAGAGAGAGAGAGAGAGAGAGAGAGAGAGAGAGAGAGAGAGAGAGAGAGAAGAGAAGAGAGAGAGAACAACCAAAAAGAAGAAAGAAAGAAGTTAAAAAAGAAAGAAAGAAAAAGAAAAAAGGGAGGGGGGGGGGAAGGGGATTAACCTGTATGCCTAAAACATTTATCGTGTCGTCAGATCCATTTTCCTGTCGCGTCGACCAGTAAACTGAAAGGACTGCTGCTTTTTCGTCCCGTGCATGTGTTGTAGCTGGAGAGAGATCGCTGATCTAAAAAGAGCTGTGGGGAGAAACACAGGAACTTGGTAATAATAGGGCGCTGTGAGCAAGATACCTCTGCGCTATCGAGCGTCACCTGGAAACTGCCTTTCTCTTCGTTCGGTAAATTAGAGTCTAGCCCACTTTCCTAGAACGTTTTTTCTTCCTTTTTTCTTTTATTTATTGATCCTCCAGTAGTTCACGCCTACGTTAATTCTCGGTATATTTAAACGACTTACAGTGAACTAGCGCTTAATTAACCGAGGACAAGCCGCAAACCAGGTGTGTGTGTGTGTGTGTGTGTGTGTGTGTGTGTGTGTGTGTGTGTGTGTGTGTGTGTGTGTGTGTGTGTGTGTGTGTGTGTGGTGTGTGTGTGTGTGTGTGTCTGTACGTGGGTACCTGTGTGTGTGTCTGTACGTGGGTACCTGTGTGTGTGTGTGCATGCGTGTATGTGTGTGTGTGTGTGTGTGTGTGCGCGCGCGCGCGGGGCGAGAGAGAGAGAGAGAGAGAGAGAGAGAGAGAGAGAGAGAGAGAGAGAGAGAGAGAGAGACACACACACACACACACACACACACACACACACACAGAGGGGGATTTTGTGAATGTCACAAAGTACATAAGAACCAAAAACCAAAAATCAGAAGCAAACAAAACAACAAAAATAAGAAGTAGTAACTAAACAGGACAACATATTTTACGAACCGGACTATTAAACGGCCAATAATACCCTCTTCATCGACACATACCGCACGTATGTAGCCATTAATGGTATTATACACCATAATTACTGAGCTCTGCTTACAGTTGGTTGGTTGAGTGTAGCCTTACGTCCACAGAAACCGTAGGCTTATTAGGGACGGGAGCCCAGGACGACCACCTCGACTTTCACACAGCTCCTCAGCTCTGAATGATTCTGCAGGAGTGACTAGCTTTTTACAGCGCGTTTTTGAATATCCACCGAAGCGGTGCACTTACGGGGCTGACATGGCTGGTTCCACGCGGTCTGTGTACACCATACAACCACAGACCATGCCACGTCACTTCATGCAAAGTCACATACATAGGGTTCATCATCATGCGTGTTTAACTGTAACCTGCAACCTGCACTTTCGGCAGAATGACCGGGATCTTTTACGTGCTAGCCACGTCACTTCATGCAAAGCCACATACATAGGGTTCATCATCATGCGTGTTTAACTGTAACCTGCCACCTGCACTTTTGGCAGAATGACCGGGATTTTTTACGTGCTAGCCTACCGCGGTAACACGGGGGTGGATCCGATACCGAAATAAGTTGACACCGGAGAAGAAAATTCTCCAGCCGCTCCTGCAGGGACTCGAACCCGCGACCTTTCAACCACGAGTCCGGCCAGTCTCACTGTGTCAAGTGAAGCGAACGAACGAGCCTCTGTGTTAAGAGAACGAACGAGTCGCTCTGTTTGATAGAGTTCGGGAGCTGTGTGGAAGTCGAGGTGGCCGTCCTGGGCTCCCCCGTCCTAATGAGAATAATGTTTTCTGTGGGCGTAAAGCAACACCGAACATGTTTACGCACTGGTCACAGTTTGTCCCTAATATGTCAACCGACATCCGAGAACATTAAGCTCTACATCATCATCTCTGTGTGAAGCGAACGAACGCGCGCGCATCTATGCCGACGTAAGATATTTATTGCACCAGGAACCAAGGGTGATTTTGAGAGCCGGTTTGGCCTAGCGGTAAGGCGTGATGCTGGTAAGCAGAGGGACCTCGGTTCGAATCCGCTTCGGCTCTCCTTTCTCTTCAAAAATTGTGGTTTCTGGACACTGTCTTGTGGCTTTGTGCCCCACAGTTAATGAAACATTAAAATGTCTCTCATCACTGCCCATCTTAACGCAGGAGACATTCTGGTGGTGACAGTGTAGCGATAGGTATAATAGTCTCCCCACCTCCATAGACCCTTCCCCCCATTCTCTCCGTCCCTAATAAGCCGTACGGTTTCTGTGGACGTTAAGCACCATGTTTACTTGCTTATTAGGGTGATCTTGGCGAGCCCTCCCCCCCTCCAAACATACACACACAAAACAACAACAACAAAACGAAACTCATGTCCCTAATAAACCTTATGATTTTTGTGGACGTAAAGCACCATGAAGGAAATTAAAAAAAAATAACGCACTCGAGATTGTAGTTGGGGAAACAACGTAGCCTATTGGCATTCCACCGCGGTTCTCTCTCTGTGCATGACCAGTCTTTGCCCGTG
>JABMCL010000438.1:2195000-2202500 GCA_018857735.1 Alviniconcha marisindica | reverse complement strand
ACACCAGCAACAAAGAAAGCACATTCACTCACCTCTAGAAATGCCCGCTTGAGAGGCGACGGCGGTGAAGACCTTGCCTTGTGGTGTCGCTTGTCAGCTGGGAGGGTGAAGCTGGAATCATCAGCTGTCATGTCTGGTGGGAGGTTAAGGCGAAGGTCGGGATCACTGAGTGATGCGCGCTGCTGGCCACTGTGACTCCATTTTTCTTTCAAATCCTGGTGATTGGCATCTGTGAGGGGAAGAAAAATAAAATCCATAAAATAATGATTTTTCTTACTCTACAATGGATTGGTATCAATTTTAATCAAATTGAAACAATGTAAAGCTGTTGCTCAGTCAACTCCTTGCAGTAGAGTGGGCTGTGAATGCAAACAAGTCCTCACTGAAAAAGAATCCAAGACTATCCAAGATTTATTCTTTTAAGCCTGGGGTAGGTCAGAATATAGAACTCTTCTGCTGGCTTTATGGACTGCTAGGAATACTGATCTTTACATCTTTACATGGCCTGATTCATCCAGTTAATTTAGTTTTTTGTTATTGCAAAAATCACCTGCATGCCAACCTCTTCTTCCAGACACTCCAACACATCCCACACTGTAACAGGATAAGTACAGTATTTTCATTTACTGCTGTTTAACTGTCATTTTGTTGCTTTGAAAAAGGGGCTTACCTGAAACATTTGCCCGTGTTTTGCATTGTCCTCTTAAAATTAGCATTCTTTTTAACCATTATTTTGTGTGTTTGTTTGTTGTTTTAGCATGCCAGGAGTCAACCCCATTTCATATTCTTTCTCCTTTTCATCAGAGACATAAAATGACATGTGACACGGACTGGGAGTGGGAGTGTTACTACCAGTATTAATACTGACTACTGATTGTGATTGGATGAATATAGTTTTGCCCCGACATCATTGTTCAATTTTATTTTTATTATTGTTTTGACACTGTCACATCAGGGAACCCAGTCCTACTTTTGGGCATGGATCAGATTAGTTATTCACACCTGAAACTGTCATCATCTGCCTGCGGGTGCATCAAATTATCATCCTACACTGCACGTCTGGCAGGTTACAATCCCTTGTCTAAGGTAAACATGGTGCTTAACGTCCACAGAAACCGTACAGCTTATTAGGGAGGGGGAGAAGGGGGGGAAGGAGGTATGGAGGTGGGGGGAGAGGGAGATTATATACCTATCGCTACACTGTCACCACCAGAATGACTTCTGCATTAAGATGGGCAGCGATGAGAGCCATTTTAATGTTTCAGTAGGAAGTGATGGACAAAGTCACAAGACAGTGTCCACAAACCACACCTTTTTGAAGAGAAAGGAGAGCCGAAGCGGTATCGAACCGAGGTCCTTCCGCTTACCAGCCTAACGCCTTACCGCTAGGCCAAACCGGCTCCCTTGTCTCACTGGCAGTTTCCCAATGAAGCAACAGGTGAAGGGAGACAATCCAGAGCTGGCAGGGCATGTCCTAAAACTCACCGGGCAGCCCTTTCCCCAAGACTTTGTTCTTTATGTTGCTTCAATAAGTCCACACTGAAGTTCCTTTATGCAGCAATCAAAGTAAACACTATGATAGTGCCTGCAATGCCACACCGGGCAGCCCTTTCCCCAAGACTTTGTTCTTTATGTTGCTTCAATAAGTCCACACTGAAGTTCCTTTACACAGCAATGAAAGCAAACACTATGACAGTGCCTGCAATGCCAAAGCAAGACAGCACCTGCGATGCCACACCAAGGCAGACCAACTGAAGGCGGGGACACTAGCGTGCAGATGCACGGAAATGCATCAGATTTATTCCTGGTTGGCTACTGGGGATGTAGACATCAAGGCCCCCTGCTGGTGAGACCCTAGTTTCAAAGGTTCCAGCAATCCCTCTCTTTAAGCTTAGACTAGGTCGGGTGACAGCCTTGCATGTTTTGTCCACTGCCAACAATTGTGTCTTTGTCATTTGTGCCTTTCTGACTCATTTAACTTTATTAATGTCAATACAAAATCAACGGGGGCTTTTAATTTAATGCAAAATTAAGTTTCTAGTTTGATATCTTCCAAGTTCTACCTGTTGGACAAAACATGTAAAAACTAGTTCCTGTAACATGTGATGCTGTTAGAACTCAAACTCAAAAACTTTATTTACAGAGAGACTCAGGGGAAAGTTCCTGTAATGTGATGTTGTGACAGACTTAGGGAGCTAGTTCCTGTAATGTGATGTTGTGACAGATGTAGGGAGCTAGTTCCTGTAACATAATGCGACAGACTTAGGGAGCTAGTTCCTGTAACGTGATGTTGTGACAGACTTAGGGAGCTAGTTCCTGTAATGTGATGTTGTGACAGACTTAGGGAGCTAGTTCCTGTAATGTCATGTTGTGACAGATGTAGGGAGCTAGTTCCTGTAACGTGATGTGACAGACTTAGGGAACTAGTTCCTGTAACATGATGTGACAGACTTAGGGAGCTAGTTCTTGTAATGTGATGTTGTGACAGATGTAGGGAGCTACTTCCTGTAACATGATGCGACAGACTTAGGGAGCTAGTTCCTGTAACATGATGTGACAGACTTAGGGAGCTAGTTCCTGTAATGTGATGTTGTGACAGACTTAGGGAGCTAGTTCCTGTAATGTGATGTTGTGACAGACTTAGGGAACTAGTTCCTGTAACATGATGTGACAGACTTAGGGAGCTAGTTCCTGTAACGTGATGTTGTGGCAGATGTAGGGAGCTAGTTCCTGTAACATGATGCGACAGAATTAGGGAGCTAGTTCCTGTAACATGATGTTGTGACAGACTTAGGGAGCTAGTTCCTGTAATGTGATGTTGTGACAGACTTAGGGAGCTAGTTCTTGTAACGTGATGTTGTGACAGACTTTGGGAACTAGTTCCTGTAACATGATGCGACAGACTTAGGGAGCTAGTTCCTGTATCATGATGTAGTGACAGACTTAGGGAGCTAGTTCCTGTAATGTGATGTGACAGACTTAGGGAGCTAGTTCCTGTAACATGATGCGACAGACTTAGGGACCTAGTTCCCGTAATGTGATGTTGTGACAGATGTAGGAAGCTAGTTCCTGTAACATGATGTGACAGACTTTGGGAGCTAGTTCCTGTAACGTGATGTTGTGACAGACTTAGGGAGCTAGTTCCTGTAACATGTCATGTTGTGAGAACTCAAACAGAAACTTGAAAACTTTATTTTTGCAGAGAGACTCAGGGGAGCTAGTTCCTATCACATGTGATGCTGTGAGAGATCTGGGGAGCTAGTTCCTGTAACATGTGATGTTGTGAGAACGCAAACTGAAACTTGAAAACTTTATTTTACAGAGAGACACAGGGAACTAGTTCCTATAAGTATAACATACGATGCTGTGTGAGATCCGGGGAGCTAGTTCCTGTAACATGTGATGCTGTGAGAGATCCAGGGAACTAGTTCCTGTAACATATGATGTTGTGAGGGACGCAGTGGCCTTCATAATATATAAATATAAATAAATATGGTCCAAAACGAAAAAAAAGGTTAGACAACTGTTTTCCTGATCTTATACACCTGTCGCATACACTGTACTTCTCCAGAAAACAGCTGTTATTAGTTCGGCCTCATGACTCTAAAACCCTAATATGCTAAAAACTAGGTCTGCTCCTCTATCCCAAACCAGATGGCGGTAAAAACAGCACAGCTGTTACCAAGACGTTTTGGCTAACAGTCTGTAAGCTCAAGCTGTGATTGTATTCTAACTTTTACCTGTACTGGTAGTGATAGCTATATTATAATTTATATGCTGATTACCTGTAGATGTCATATTTGGATGCTCTTCACTGGTTAAAGTGTCTGGATCAACTTCTTGCAGCAAGGACAGCAACACAGCTTTGAAATCTTCAAAGTAAACCTGGCGGAAGAAGAAACAAGCAAATTTAAAAACATTCCAGGAATGAGTTACCTACCCCCCCCCCCCCCCCCCCCATTTATTAGTGGCCATTAATAAATGACTGAGCACTGCTTGGTAATGCATAGATCTCTAACTCTAGGCCCTTGGGCACAAACATTAATCTCTCTGGTACTTTGTTTGTCACAGTGTGTAGATCTATCTCGAAAACTTTGAAAACCAAGCATTAAGCTCTATTCAAGTCTAAATCTAATAATAATTATATACTGTTTTAGATACACAATACCAGCATATTCTTGTACTGTGCAGATCTTTCTTCTTTACTTTCAGGTAGAATTACTTGTCTTAAACTGTGCATGTGTCTGTGTAACTGTATCACTAATATCATTATATTCTTCAAAGTTTACTGGGATAAAAACAAACAAAGGAACAAAAAGTCCCATTTTGTGTCTTTGTCAGTTTGTGTGTGTACACATGTGTGTGTGTGTGTGTGTGTGTGCGTGCGTGCATGTGTATGTGTGTGTGTGGACCTAAATACTGTTTTAGCATTTGGATCCATGTTTGTTTGAATTGCTGAATGTATTATTACAATATATTTACAAAACGCATATTTCTCTGTGCAGAGATAATAGGTTGGTATTGTAATTGTAACTGTATAGTTGCTTGCTGGTTTTGCTTTTTTTACCTTTGTGTTGGTGGATGTTCTGCTCAGACCAAGGTCTTTATATAGCCGTTGTTTCTGGTGCTGCAGCTGCAGCTGTCTGCACAAGCGCTCAAATTCCAGCAGGGACAGGTAACCCTTGTTGTTGGAGTCACATGACTGGAAGATCTCAACCAGTCGCTCCTGATATACTGCTGAGTCGGCTTCTTCACTCATTGTCTGTTGCCTGCATAACAGTTATTAACACTACTAGTACTATTTGTAATGTTAAGTAACTGTACAATGCACTTGAAAATCCATGAGCTGATGCAATGAATTCACATTTTATAAATTATTATTTATTAATATTACCTAAAAATAATTATAATATAATTAATAGTAATAGTGGTAATTTTTCTAGTACCATATCTCTAACGTGTGAGCACAATCGTGACATTGCGCTTTACAAGATCAACAAAAATGTACACACCAAAACCTCAAAAATAATAACTATATTTATATTCATAATCTTGTATTCCTTGCACACACACACACACACACACACACTTGCGCACAGAACAAATGCAACAAGAAGTGAAGGATGGGTATTTGTGCCATTGTGGTATTGTTTGTAGAATGAGTTTTTAATGCAGTTTTGAAGGCATGGCAGACTTGAATATATATATATTATGACTGAATCTTCACCAGAAGAGAGCAAATTCCACTGCAGCAGAGTATGAGAAACAGCACGGGTCAAAGTTTATTTCTTCTAACATGGGGGATATGAAGTATCTGTGTGCCTGCAGAAGAATGTTCAAAGCTTCCTAGAAGGGGTGTAAACAGTGTGACAGTACAATACTAAGAAGGTCACAGAAATAGGCAAGAGATGTGTCAGAGAAGAAGCTGTGACAGATAGCTGACAGTTTGCGGTCTATTCTGGCCTGGCCTGGTATCCAATGAAGAGCTTGCAGTTTGCACTGTTGCAGAAGAGGTTGCACAATGATCATGTTTGTGTGCTTTGAAAACCAGTTTTGCTGCAGAGTTCTGAACTTTCTGTAGCCTACTGAGAAGGTAAAGCAGGCAGCCAGACAGAAAAGAATTATTTACAATAGACAATCATTACTTACTTTATATATATTTTGTATGCTAATTGCTATACTGCTAAAACCCTTGGCAAAAATGGAACAAATAAAGAAACTTATGAATGAATAACAAACAAACAAATGCACTGAATCATGGAAACCTCAAAATTACAGATGATTTAATGATGAGTCAACAATGATTTCATTAAACAAAACTGGAGAAATCTTACTTACTGAGTGAGTGAGTGACTCAATGCTAAATTAACTTGCTGTCCTTTCGAAATCCCGTTTCAAATGAAAAAACACAGCACACCACCATAAACTTTCCACAAAGACCCACAAGAATAACTACCACCAGTGCCAGCAGCAATATAAAACACCAGTACGCGCTTTATTCTATTATTATTCTATTGTACAGTGCCACAGAGTTGACCTAACCAGTGTCAACTCATGCCAGGGGGATCAGGTGTCTTTACAGTACGTAGTATCACGGCCCGCCCCAGCTCAATTCACACAGCATTACCATATCCCCACGCTGTATGCACATATCTATAACTATCCTGATCCCCTGTGTCAAGTGTATACACGCCTAACAATGGCTGTATTGATTAACAATCAAGCTGCTCTTTGCATTACCTTGAAATCGGCCAACCGTTGCTCCCGGCAGCAAGCAGACAATCTCAGAAGTAATCGATCGCCGCTTCTCTGTGCTCTGACACCAGACACACCTATCTCTTTCATTCGATCCCAGCATAACAATAAAAACGTGTGCTAACTGGCCGAAAATTGTTCTTAATCGTCACCTAAGGCATGCTTCGTACCATTTGTTTACGGCAACATGGTGTCGCACCGGAACTTCTTTTCCCGGAAGTTGTAACCTTTGACATATGTGGATTTCTAAGGTCATTCACGCTCAGTACAGGCGCATGCTTTCCCGAAGCGATGGTTGAATAATAACGACATCAACACACGTAACGCAAATACAACAACAAAGACCTAAGTCGCCTACGGTAACTCTCACCTGCGGGCAGGCGTATAAATACAAGGTAAATAAACGCCGCCAGACGGGTACGGCATCCGGCTCAGCCCTTCAGTTCAAGTCAGTTCAGTCAGTTGTTGTTGTGAATTACAGCAACAATAATGTTGATGTTATGTGTGTTGTTTTTCGAGTCAATGGACTGAAATGTCTGCCTCTGCATTGTCATTTTTGCCAGGAGGGAGGGAGGAGGGGAGAGGCGGGTCATGCAGTGTCTTAATCGAGTCCTCAAACAGTGCCGCGGCAGAAGTGAGTTTCATGTTGTTGTTGTTCACTGGTTGTTATCAGGCTCAGGAAGCCATCAAGACAGCTGCCAATACATACTCCGAGCCTTGCTTTCCGGCACCTTCCTCAGTCATGGAGGGAGGAGGTCGTAGACCAGTGCTTGGGGTTTTAGCCGGTGCTGCCAGTATCGGAACTGGTATCCTTTCAGACTGAGTTAGAGTGACATGTTCATATCGCTATGCATATCTTGCATTTTCTGTCGCTTTGTCGCAGTTCATGCTGGTCCTGTCTGTCCACCAACGCTTGCACCTTTTCTATTGTTTTCATCCTGAGTTAGCTTCACACCCCTGCAGCGTTTCTTCTCTTGCCTTGGCCGGTTCCTGCCACACACCACCGAAACTCAAAGCAGACGCGGCGGAGAAGAGTCAACTCTTTTTTCTTTCTTTTTCTTCTTCTTCTTTGTTTGTGCGTGTGTGAAGCGTGTGGGTGCGTGCGTGCGTGCGTGTGTGTGTGTGTGTGTGTGTGTGTGTGTGTGTGTGTGTGTGTGTGTGTGTGTGTGTGTGTGTGTGTGTGTGTGTGTGTGTGTGTGTGTGTGTTTCTGCGGGGTGTTTCCGTGTATACACACCCATCTGAAG
>JABMCL010000438.1:2172500-2190000 GCA_018857735.1 Alviniconcha marisindica | reverse complement strand
GAAGGAATACAAACGTATGTTTTAAAAGTATACCTTTTACACAGAAATCTAAACAAAAGGACAAAAAGGTGAAATACTTCTCCTGTGGAATATTTCTGTGGAAAGAGATTACCACACGACTAGAAATAAAAAATAAATAAATGAAAACAACAAAAGAAACAAAGAAAAAACGCACACCAGCAACAACAAAAACGAAATATTTTTTTGTTTACATCCAGTCGACCATGACGGTTATACTAGAACCAACAACAACAACAACAACAACAACAACAACAACAACAACACACACACACACACACACACACACACACACACACACACACACACACACACACACACACGCACGCACGCACGCACACACACACACACACACACACACACACACACACACACACACACACACACACACACACACACACACACACACACACACACACACGACCAATCAACCAAAACAAACAACAACATCATGGAAATATATACAGACATCTATATATTACATAAATAATCAAGAAACTTAAAAACTATAACACTGCACTTCTGAACAATTTGTGGAGAAATGTTTAGAATATATTAAGTGAATTGCGTGACGTTAGTTTGGGCTGGACTAGAGTTCCAACCGGATGCACCCTTGAGGGAGAAATGAATTTTTAAAAGGGTCGATCTATTCCAGGTTTGGGCAGAGTTGTGAATTGCGTTAAGGTGCGAGTGTGGTAACTAACTGACAAAAAGACGTTTGAGATTTTAGAGGAGCGAGGTTTCTGCATGATTTGAATACTAACACAGCTTTATTGAACATATGCTTTTAGTAATCACAAAGGTTGTAGCTTTGCATCCATTGTAAAAGAGGACTCGGGTATCAATTATCAATCTTGCAGCTGTTGTACAAAGAGACTTCAGTTTGTTAAATAGGATACCACTACAACAGCCCCAGACAGTATATGTGCGAGGGGAAATGTGAGCATGATAAAACAGCTTGTGCTTGAAAGTGTCCACAAAACATTTTCAGAAGTTGTGACAACAGATTAAGGTTTTTCGATACTATTTTATTTGTGCTAGTAATCAGTTTGTGTGTGTGTGTGTGTGTGTGTGTGTGTGTGTGTGTGTGTGTGTGTGTGTGTGTGTGTGTGTGTGTGTGTTGTGTGTGTGTGTGTGTGTGTGTGTGTGTTGTGTGTGTGTGTGGTGTGTGTGTGTGTGTGTGTGGGAGAGAGAGAGAGAGAGAGAAGAGAGAGAGAGAGAGAGAGAGAGAGAGAGAGAGAGAGAGAGAATAGAATCAAAAGAAGAGTTTGTTAGTTTCAGTAATTGGAATTTAACGTCATGTCAATCACTTACGACGACGACGACGACGAAGAAGAAGAGTCAAATATAGTAACTGGATTTTAATGTCTTGTCAACCGCATAGGACGAATAAGAAAATAATTGTTTTTAGAAGAAGAAGAAGAAGAAGAAGAAGAAGAAGAAGAAAAAGAAGAGTTATTTATAGTAACTGGATATGAATATCCTGTCGACCGCCCAGTTGTTGTTTTTTAGAAGGAAAGAAGAGTAAGTAAGTAAGTAACTTGTTGTTTTACGCCGGTCAGAAGAAGAAGAGGAGGAGGAGGAGGAAGAGGAAGAGGAAGAATAGGAGAAAGAGGAGGAGGAAGAGGAAGAAGAAGAAGAAGAAGGGAAGCAAAACCAAAACAAAGCACAGAGAACAAGCTATAATGCGGCGACTGCATGCAGCTTTACTTCTTGAAGATCGCATCTAGAGTGAAGCAGATTCCTGTGGTGAAGAAGAGCAGTCCTCCGATGATGGCCAAAGCAAAGGACCAGCCCAGATCGAACGATGGCCGAAAACCAGGAAAAAATTCAGGGAAGTCATTCTTCCTGGTCGCGCAGATGATAGTTCCAACTATGATGAAGGTGGCTGAAGAGAAAGAAAGTAACAATCAGAAGGAAAAAATGTGTCAGTCTTGTGGGTTGGAATTAGACTTAAGTATAAAAAGGATTAAAAACAAAAAAGTCTAGTGTTAGTCTTGTGGTTTGGAATTAGACTTAAGTATAAAAAGGATTAAAAACAAAAAAGTCTAGTGTTAGTCTTGTGGTTTGGAATTAGACTTAAGTATAAAAAGGATTAAAAACAAAAAAGTCTAGTGTTAGTCTTGTGGTTTGGAATTAGATTTAAATATAAAAAGGATTAAAAACAAAAAAAGTCTTGTGGTTTGGAATTACACTTAAATATAAAAAGGATTAAAAACACAAAAGGTCGAGTGTTAGTCTTGTGGTTTGGAATTATACTTAGATGTAAAAGTATAAAAAAAAGGTGTAATGTTAGTCTTGTGGGTTGGAATTATACTTCAATATAAAAAGGATTAAAAACTAAAAAGTCTAGTATTAGTCTTGTAGTTTGGAATTACGCTTAAATATCAAAAGCATTAAAAATCAAACAGTTTAGTGTTAGTCTTGTGGTTTGGAATTATACTTACATATAAAATGATTGAAAAAAGGTCGAGTGTTAGTCTTGTGTTTTGGAATTATACTTAAATATAAAAAGGATTTAAAAAAAGTCTAGTGTTAGTCTTGTCATTTGAAATTATACTTAAATATAAAAAAGGATTAGAAACAAACAAGTCTAGTGTTAGTCTTGTGGTTTTGAATTAGACTTAAATATAAAAAGGATTAAAAACAAAAAAGTCCAGTCTTGTGGTTTTGAATTACACTTAAATACAAAAAGGATTAAAAACAAAACATTTTAGTCTTGTGGTTTGGAATTATACTTATAAAAGGATAAGAAATGTCTAATGTTAGTCTTGTGGTTTGAAATTATACTTAAACATAAAAAAGGATTGAAAAAATAGTCTAGTAGTCTGGAATTACACTTCAATATAAAAAGGATTAAAAACAAAAAAGTCTAGTGTTAGTCTTGTGGTTTGGAATTATACTTAAATATAAAAGGATATTTATAAATCTATCTTTTGTCTCTGTCTCAAGGGGAAAAAAGAAGAAGAAAAAAAGAAGAAGAAGAAGGAATTAAGACATCAGTTCAAAACCGGAATACTATTCTGGGCAAATAAAACAACCAAAAACGAAAGAACGAAATACAATCATAAAGCAAACAGCAACAACAAGAACCCTATAACAACAACAGAATCTGGCATGACAAAACAGCAACAGACGTCGAATACCAGTATATATGTGTTTTTCTGTTTCCATGGATACACAGGTCTGTTATTAAAAACAGCATTTGGTGTCCTTGTGAATCGCCCTTTTGTACCGGGCCGTCTAATTGGTTTAAAATTACATGGAGAACTGTACGTGTTCTCAGCGACAACTTTCAGGAGCCGCGATATATATTTTATTTTTTAGTGGTGGAATATTAGAACATTATCGAGCAGTCAGCAGTAGACTTGTTCTGCTCCTGGTGACACCCTCACACACAGAGACAGACAGACAGACAGAGACAAACAGACAGACAGACACACACACACACGCGCGCGCGCGCGCGCACACACACACACACGACACACACACACACACACACACACACACACACACACACACACACACACACACACACACACACACACACTCACGCGCGCGCACACGCACGCACGCACGCAAGCACATACACTCACGTACGCTTACACGTACGCAAGCACACACGTATGTAAACACAAGCAATCTCATACGCACGCACAGGCGCACGCGCGCGCGCGCGCACACACACACACACACGCGCAAGCGCAACAACACGCGCAAGCGCACGCATGCACGCACGCACGCACATACACTCACGTACGCTCACACGTACGCACGCACACATGTATTTATACACAAGCAATCACACACGCACGCATGCACACACGCTCGCTCGCTCGCGCGCTCGCGCGCGCACACACACGTACACACACACTCTGCTTACCAGCCTAACGCCTTAGCGCTAGGCCTAACCGACTCAGAACTACTTAACTGCTTTTACTAAGGTGATTATATACAGCGTGGCGTTTTTCTGATTAACTGACAGCACAGACAAACATCCAAAAAACACACAAAAGACCCAAAACACACACACACAAAAACAACAACAACAAAAAAACACGAACGAAATCAGTTTCGTCTTACTTCATCGGTTTTAAATTAGCCGACATCTTTGTCACTTCGCGAGTTATTTCCAAACACCGTTTGAAAACTTTACGGGCACCGGAAACAAATCACATTTTGGGTGAGCAAAAAACCCAGTGAGCATGCGCGGACCATTCGGTTCTTGATGAATACGTCAGTCTCGGTGGGTCACAAAATTGAAAGAGAGATTTTGCACACTAGGCTACATTCTTCATGATCACGAGGCTGGAACCGAGGTTGGATTACTTTACCTTTGCACATTCATTTCACGTGGCACCAGCCATGTAACAGTCAAACAGCACGGTGGATATTTAAAAAAACGCGCCGTAACTAAAAAGCCAGTCACTCATGTAGAATCACATGCGAGCGCAGTGAGTTTGCTCGAGAGCGGAGAACAGCGCTATATAAAAGCGATCTACAACAACAACAACAACACACACACTCCTTGTGACTCTGCCCAAGCACGACAGTTGAAACAGCAATTGCGCAGTGCACTAGTCGCTGGGCAATGGCGAGGGGACAACGCCTTAACACTTCCATTTTCTGGCGGCGGTCCACGGCCTCTCCGGTCTTTTTCGGGCGGTATCCGCGGTCGAGCCTTCACTCTTTCGTCCCCTTCCCCCCCCCCCATTCCCCGTCCCTAATAAGCCACCTCGCTTCTGTGGACGTAAAGCAAAATGGTCCAGTAACAACAACAACAACAAAAACAACAACAACAACATTCCAGCATCACTTTTGAGCTCGTGACCCGCTATGTCCTAGCTCAGTTTAAAAAAAAAAAGTTAATTACTGTGCTTAATCTTGCTTCCGATTTTGGGATCCGACGTGACCTCCGTCATGAATTTTTTTTTTTTTAAAGAATGGTGCATCCACGTTAAGCAGCGTGAAGCTGGGTAGCTTTAGCTGTAACTTTAGCCATTCTGGTACGGATAGCGCGTGTACCGACTTATGATATCAACTTTTGTCCTGCTAGTTTCTCTGTTATCGCACACAGCAACAACAACCAAAAACCGAGAAAACAAAAACAAACAAACAACAGCAACAACAGCAGCATCAGCAGCAACAATAACAAGAAACAACAACAACAACAACAACAACAACAACAACAACAACACACACACACACACACACACACACACACACACACACACACACACACACACACACACACACACACACACACACACACACACACACACCACACACAACAACAAACACAACACACACACACACACACACCACACACACACACACACACACACCCCACACACCACCCCCACCCCACACACACACACACGAAAAACCAAACCAAACAACAGCAACCAAAAGACAAACCCAAGACTTGCAAGTGAAGTTTAAAAAAGAGAATAATCACCTGCCCCAAAGGCAAACACTGTGACGGCAATCCTGACCCATTTTTTGCCGGAGGTTTGGGGGACGAAGATGAAGAGCACGGCGAAAAGGAGGCAGGGCATCGCGCACACAAGCCCAAGGCTCTCCATCACCGCAAGGGCCTTTTGCCAAGGTTCGGCTGAACAGACCAATCAATCAACCAATCAGTCAAGCCAATCAGTCAACCAGCCAACCAGCCTACCAGTCAACCAACCAAGTAATCAATGAAGCAATCGGTAAACCAACCAACCAACCAAGTAATCAATGAAGCAATCGGTAAACCAACCAACCAACCAATAAATAAGTAAACCAACCAACCAACCAATCAGTAAATCAATCAGTAAATCAATCAGTCAGCCAACCTACCAATCAATCAATGAATTAACCAACCAACCAACCATCCAATTAATCAATCAGTAAATCAATCAATCAGCCAGCCAGCCAATCAATCAATGAATAAACTAACCAACCATCCAATCAATCAATCAATCAGTAAATCAATCAGTCAGCCAGCCAACCAACCAATTAATCAATGAATCAACCAACCAACCAAACCAGCCTACCTATCAATCAATCAATCAGCCTACCAACCAATCAGTCAATGAATCAACCAACCAGCCAACCAACCGACGTCATTCTCAATGAGCAAGGTCACGGCAGGTCACGAGATGGACTCACAGTTCCCTACACACTTAGAGCTGTATAGCTATCAGCCTTTGCAGTTACAAGCATACACAAATGATTTTAGAGGTTATATTAAATGAAATTACAATCAGAAAAACTCTCAAAAACACGGCACTGGTCCAACCATGACGGGTGCATAACACCAACTGGTCTTCCTTGACGCATGCGCTAATACTCACGTGACTCCTCCTTCCTGCCGTTAGATTCTTAATAATTTCAATTAAACGTCCCTTTCCTTCGTAAGGCTAGTTTAATTATTAAATTAATCACTCCTTTTTTTCCCTTCGCCCAACAACATCTGTGAAACGGTACTTTGTTACTGTGCTTAGAAGTCGAAAATCGAAGCGGTACACATTAGTACTGGCCATAAGCATGTGATTTGCATGTTTTCATCGGCCTTCGTGACTGCATGCTCAGCTATTTTGACGACTGCAACATAAAGGTCAACAATCCAGCCTCGCTTTCGATCTCGTGACCCGCCGTGATAGGTCATAAAGAATGACTCCCCAACCTCGCCTTCAGTGTCGTGACTCGCCGTGACCTAGTTAGTTCTTGGATTTTTATGCCCCGCCAACCACATACGGTCACCTCAGGACGAATTACACGTTCAAAATGTTTTTACGCCAGTTCAAAACACAAGTCACTGTCACAAACTTGTCTAACTTGCCGATACGACATCCAGAACCCAACCATCTGTCTACATATCAATGTACAATAACACATCTTTCGGTGCCTATTTATATTCCGTAGGCACTCACGACGAGAACTTGTTTAAATCACTTGTGACCATGAGCACGGTGACCTGTTTTACTCCGCGGGCCGACACAGGAGACAGCGTTACCTAAAACTAACGCAACTAAAAAGTAAGGAAAGGATTTGGCAAAAAATGAAGTGAATAGACCTGGAAGGTCGACATAAACCAAGGAAAAAAACTCCCAGCAGTGGGCGAAGCATGCGTGACTATAGTTGTTCTGACCTACTCCAGGCTTTCACGGAGAACATTAACCCCTTCTCTGCCACAGCCTATAAACTTTTCCGGGCTGAAAAATGTACAATACACGCCTCCAAGCAGTATATCTGATATAGTCCTATAACAAATTTGCTTTCAATACTGCCCATTTTGATAGAAATCTTTTCACGTGCTCATGGGAAGGGAGGAAAAAAGCTTTAATAGTTTCACATTTGGCACTTTCATTGGTCGTTTTCTGAGTGACGGCGCGGCAAGCATGGCAGTGACAGGGTTAATTTGTCAGCTCTGGGTTCTCTACAGAAGGGACCATAATTTCTGCATCCGCCGAACCCCGCTGCGGGACAGAGAGAAACAAGAAGTATAAAAGCAAGAATTGTGATGTAGACAAATCATATAGGTAAAATGGCTTGTTAGACAAATCGAACGCAAGAAAAAAGAAAAAAAAAACTGCTGAAAACAAACGAATCGCGGGAAGAGCTGTTAGGAATGAAAATCTGAAACAGAATGACTGCTAGCTTTCAAAGTAATTTCAAAGCTTTCATAGCTCTGTGGCTTGAAAAAGGGGATTTCCCCGAAAATTTGCATAATTGCATTTTGTCCATGTCAAAATAAATAAGCGTTCGTTTGAACCTTTTTGTGTTTGGATCTTGTTTGGAATGAAATATAACCGGCAGACAGAAACTAGAAAAAAGAAACCAGCAAAAGGGATGGAGCAGCTTACAGTTAAAACATCCCCGGCACTTGAAGCGAGCTCAGAGGGGGCGCCCCCCCCCCCCCCCCCCCGCCGCCCATCCCCCTCCCCCCTCGTAGGGGCGTCATCTGATCTCATTAATAATCATTAATCTCACTAATCTCCACTAGCATCCCCAAAGCACTCGAGAAGTCGATCGTCATGCATTTCTCGGACGAAAAATTTAAATCAGTACATGTTAGGTGTGCGTGCGTGCGTGCGTGCGTGCGTGCGCGTGTGTGTGTGTGTGTGAAAGATTTCCAACACTTACGATCACTGGAGTCATCGGAAGTGCAGCTTCCATCGGTACACTTGAAGAAGACCCCCAGCTCTGTCTTCAGCGTCTTGCTGATCATCCAATACGGGGAGAAGCTAGCCACGGAGCTGAACACTAAGGCAAAGGCACCCAGGAACAGTCCCACTTTGACGAACATAGAACAGGTCTTGAAACCCATCGTCTACAGCTTGCGATGTCACTGTGATACGTGTTTTTGTCCTTTATGAACACTTAGGATAGTTGTACTGACCCAGCAACTTCTGGTTGTGGTTATTGCTATGCTTGTTACTGTAGTGTGGTAGTAGTTACTGTTCCTCTTGGCAATGTGGACAGGCCATTTTTCTGTTATTGGTCCGTTTGATCACTGCCAGAACTGTCAATGTTATTGTTGTTGTTGTTGTTGTTGAGGTCCACGACTTTTGTTGATAGGCACTCGATTGATAATTAGCGAAATACAAGATTGTTACGTGCTAAGGCACTTGATCGTTGTTGAGGTACTCGGTTTGAGATACTCGGTTTGAGGTACTCGACTGTTAATGGCTGAAGTCGTTGATTGCTGTTGCTGTATTTGATAGTTAATTGTTAACAAGTCTTACATGAGTAAGTAACAAGAAAGCTTACTTCAAACGATTTGTCTGTTTTCTTTTTAACAATCAACTTTTTCTTTTCTTGTTTTGGCAGGTATTGCAAGGATTGTTTTAAAGTCACTCTTTTGTTAGGTCTCAGTTATTTCTGTTAAAATTGTCAACAGATGCTTCAAAATGCACCAGGAAACAAAACAACAATCATTAATTCATTTATCATTTGAAATATAACACGAGAATACTGTACCATCACAGATATTTCAGACTCTTTACCTATTGATTTAGAACTTTTTCGTGGTTCAGTCTCAGAAAAATACATTCGACGAAGCGCTCACCAGTGTACGCGATATACTTACACTGTAAGAGACACATTTTCTTTCTTTCTTTGCTTCCTGCTTTTCTGAAAGAGTTAGTTAGCAACTGGATTTTAATTTTCTTTCAACCGCACAGAGCCACCTCAGGACAGTTTTGAAAGAAATACAAACCGACACGACACGCACACGCTAAAATAAATAAATAAATAAATAAATAAATAAATAATAAAACAAAAAAGCTCAAGTAAGCGCCACCGCAACTATGAAGAAATATTGTCATCGCTTGCATTTTTCTTTTGGTTTAAACATTTTTTTAATTTTTATTCGAGATAAAATAAAGGTACAGTGAATTATTGTGTACTCACCAACAAGCTTTCAGAGCTTATGGGCGTTTTTCTTTTGCTACGCTTTGCAATGGATCAACGCCCACAGGCCATTAATTCACAGCCACTCTCTGGCGACCAGACTGTGTGTGAAGATCGGTGACAATCTCAAAGTTAAAAGGGGAAACCGAACCGAAGAAACACGACGAACCCTATCGATAGAAATGGATTTTAATTTTTAATTTTTTTTAAATAGAAATGCTCACATAGCAGTTTTCACTGGAGTTCTGTATCTGTTTGAAATTATTTTTAAATCGACATTTTGAATTGCGAAAACGCGACCACAAGTGCTGAAGTTTTGTGCCCAGCAGTCTATAGTAAGTAAACATGGTGCTTAACGTCCACAGAAACCATGAGGCTTATTAGGGACGGGGAGAAGGGGGGAAGGGGGTATGGAGGTGGGGGAAGAGAGAGATTATATACCTATCGCTACACTGTCACTACCAGAATGATTCCTGCATTAAGATGGGCAGCGATGAGAGCCATTTTAATGTTTGAGTAGGAAGTGATGGACAAAGTCACAAGACAGTGTCCACAAACCACAACCTTTTTGAAGAGAAAGGAGAGCCGAAGCGGTATCGAACCGAGGTCCTTCCGCTTACCAGCCTAACGCCTTACCGCTAGGCCAAACCGGCTCACCCCAGCAGTCTATATCACTTTATCAGTGACGTCCTAAATACCTAAATAAGGCCGGTAGGTACGGCAACAGTAGCGAAGACGTCACGAGCCAAACCTTTTCTGCTCTTCATTGGTAAAGAGTGAATCAGCATGGCTGCGCGCAGCCTTTGGAGCTCCGACTCAAAGCAAAAGCAAAATCAACGCACAAGGGAGTTAATTAGCACTCGAAAGACGTCACACAAACGCAACAACAAAGACCTGAGTCGCCTACGGTAACTCTCACCTAGCACGCGAGTAAATAAAAGAATGTGAAACAGGAATGACTGCTAGCGTTTTTTTTTTTTTTTTTTTTTTTTTTAACCGTTTAACTGTTGTTTAAGTGTCTTTTTGTAGCTTGATAAAGATTACCCCGAAAATTTACATTTTGTGTTTTGTCCGAATAAATAGCATTCTTTTGAACATTTTATATGTCTGAGTAAATACACGGTACATAAACTTCGCCAGAGGTACATCAAAACAAAAGAGTACTTTTTTTTTTTTAAACATAAGTATTGATATAAACCATGAATTGAAGCATGTGGATGGAAATACTTGCACATTTTGGACATTTTAGAGCAGCTTGCGTCTTCGGTTCGATTTCCCTTTAACTGTCTGCAGGATCTACTCACACAAGTCCGTCCCTCGTGGGCTGCTGGCTGCAGACCACAGTGAAAAGACACGTAGCAGATCTCGTTTTTTGTTTGTTTTGCTTGTTTGTTGTTGTTGTTGTTGTTGTTGTTGTTGTTGTTGTTGTTGTTGTCTCAAAACGATGAGAAACCTCTTCTCTCTTCAGAGCGATTCTTTTTGTTGTTGTTGTTGTTGTTGTTGTGTTTTGTCTTCGTCTTTTCATGAAAAGGAACCCGTGTCCAGAGAATACATGTCTTTTTAGTAATTTTGATATTGTGTGGTGTCCAGCACGACCCGTCTGACTGAGCCTATCGTAGCGCTTGACTTCAACTTACTTAGGCTGTATGTCTTTTTCACCAGCGTGGACACACACACACATACACACACACACACGCGCGCGCGCGCTTATGATGAAGTGAAGCTTTCCTTGTCTGTAAGCGACTGTGGCATTCACCGTCTGTGCTGTAAGCGCCTGCTGACACGGTCCACCGCATGCCGCTTTGGGGAGTGGCTTCACAGCATCCCTGTCCACTTTTCCAGCAGCCAGTGGAGCACTTTAATGTCTGTGTCCAAAGCCTGTTGTGAAGTTACCATAGCAACAGGTTGGGACGAACGGTAGCGCGCTAGCTTCAGGCCATACTTGGAGCCATCCGGGTTTTCATTATTTACAGACTGTGTGTGTTTGTGTGTGGGCGTGGGGTGGGGTGGGATGGATGGATGGGGGTAGGTGTGTGGATGGGTGTATGTTTGTATTTGTGTGTGTGTGTGTGTGTTGGTGGATGGGTGGGGGTGGGTGCATGCGTGTGTGTGTGTGTGGGGGGGGGGAGGTGGGGGGGTGGTGAGGGGGGATGCATGCATGTGTGTGGGTGCATATGTGCGTACGTACGTGCGTGTGTGTGAGTGTGCGTGCTTGGATGCGTGTACGTGTGCGAGCGTGTGAGTGCGTGCGAGTCTCTAGAAAAAAACTAAAATAAAAATAGCTCGAAGGCGATCGACTTACCTGACTTTTCTCTATCTGCCCAATTTCAAGTGATACCCTCTGCAATGCTTTTTTGTCTCGCGCTTGTTTGTTTTGTGTAGTTGAAAACTAGCTGGCCTAGACAGAGCTAACACAACGGTGAAATCTTTTCGTAGCATACTAATTTTAAACAACAACAAAAATGTTAGTTCTTGAAATTTAATGTTTGTAAGGCGTCCACAGAACGCGCCGAGACGGCAGCAGTTTCACGTGCGTGTGTGTGCGTGTGTGTGTATGTGTGCGTACGAGCGTGCGTACTAGCGTGCGTGCGTGCGTGCGTGCGTGCGTGCGTGCGTGCTTGCGTGCTTGCGTGCTTGCGTGTGTGTGTGTGTGTGTATGTGTGTGTGTGTGTGTGTGTGTGTGTGTGTGTTGTGTGTGTGTGTGTGTGTGTGTGTGTGTGTGTTGTGTGTGTGTTGTGTGTGTGTGTGTGTGTGTGTGTGTGTGTGTGTGTGTGTGTGTGTGTGTGTGTGTGTGTGTGTGTGTGTGTTGTGTGTGTGTGTGTGTGTGTGGTGTGATGTGTGTGTGTGTGTGTTTGTGTGTGTGTGGGTGGGTGGTGTGCGTGCGTGCGTGCGTGCGTACGTGCGTGCCTGCGTGTGTGTATTAGGGTTTAAAGTTGACATAATGCACAGGCAAAGAGGCAAAATTTCCGTGTAAGAATTTAGCATGGACAATAAACAGTCTTATCTTATCACCACTTGACATAATGCGGAGGCAAAGAGGCAAATTTCCGTGTAAGAATTTAGCATGGACAATAAACTGTCGTATCTTATCACAATGGCGACTCTTTGCCGAAATCGATCAAACCAAACGTCACCGAGAGGTCGGGGTAGAAATAAATATGATTTTTTTTTTCTTTCTCTAGAGGTCCATAGAGCCGATCGAAACGCACAGTATTCAAAATTGGCCAATTAGAATGAGAAAAGTTAGATAGGTAGCTTTTGAGCAAAGGAATCTTTCTCGAAATTTCCACCCAAATTTCGACTTTATTTTTCCTTCTGAAAATAAAATGACAAAATCGTTGTACATATCGTCTCAAAGGACCATAACAGCATCAGTCCCCCGATCCGCTCCACTCACCCGATCTGTCTTACTGCCCGTCGTCTTTCCTCCTTTTCGATTTATTAACATAAAATGCCCGAACCCAGCCTGTAAAATTAGTTGCAACCATCTGCCGGTGTCTCATATGTCAAGAAATGGATTTGCAACGATCTGTTAAACCCAGTAGTGAAGGTTTACATAAACCTTCTTTTTCTTACTGTAGAGCCACTTCGGTTGTTGTTGTTGTTGTCGTTGTTCTGTGTGTGTGTGTGTGTGTGTGCGTGCGTGTGTTGTGTGTTGCGTGTCGTGCACACGTCATCACCACGAGCACGACGCACGCACGTACGCACGTGCACGACGGCACCACGCAACCACACACCACACACACACACACACACACCACACACACACACACACACACACACACACACACACACACAACACACGCACCACCACGCACACCACACACACACAACAGCACGCACACACCACGCACGACGACACACACACACACACACACAACACATACAACAAAACACATTGCAATAACACACGATCGATGACTACAACACACACTCACAACGGAGGCAGGAGCGACTCCATTAGGACATGCAGAAATAATACAACAAAAATAGCAAGAACAGATGATGCAAGCCTCGTACGTAGGATAGAAGAAGGAGAGAGGAGGAGGAGGAAAGGAAGAGAGAAAGAAAAGAAGAAAAGAGGAGGAGGAGAAGGAGGAGAGGAGGAGAAGAAGAAAGGAGGAGGAGGAGGAGGAGGAGAGAAGAAGAAGAAGGAGGAGGAGGAGGAGGAGGAGGAGGAGGAGGAGAAGAAGAAGAAGAAGAAGAAGAAGAAGAAGAAGAAGAAGAAGAAGAAGAAGAAGAAGACTAGAACCACTTCGGTTGTTGCTGTTTTTATCTTTTGTGTGGGCAGAAAGTGTTGTTTGAGTGTCAGCCAGTGAAGACGTCAGCAGCAAATTCAACATAAAATCAAGTACAGCATCTAATGCCTGTGAAAGGATTAGAGTAGCTCAGAGTAGGCAAAAATAAAGAGAAAGAGTTCAGAGTAGGCAGAAATAAAGAGAAAGAGTTCAGAGTAGGCAAAAATAAACAGAAAGAGTTCAGAGTAGGCAGAAGTAAAGAGAAAGAGTTCAGAGTAGGCAGAAATAAAAAGAAAGAGTTCGGAACAGGCCGAAATAAAGAGAAAAAGTTCAGAGTAGGCAGAAATAAAGAGAAAGAGTTCAGAGTAGTCAAAAATATAGAGAAAGAGTTCAGAGTAGGCAGAAATAAAGAGAAAGAGTTCAGAATAGGCAGAAATAAAGAGAAGAGTTCAGAATAGGCAGAAATAAAGAGAAAAAGTTCAGAACAGGCAGAAATAAAGAGAAAGAGTTCAGAGTAGGCAGAAATAAAGAGAAAGAGTTCAGAACAGGCAGAAATAAAGAGAAAGAGTTCAGAGTAGGCAGAAATAAAGAGAAAGAGTTTTAAGAGAAGTTTTGAACTGTGAGAGGGAACTGCGGTGTCGGATGTGAGCAGGAAGTTTGTTCCGGACAAGAAGAGCCTGAACAGAGAACAGTCTGTAACGAGAGCCCTCAAGTTTCCATCTTGCCCAAGAAAGAGTTTCTTCCCCCATTTGAACTGGAACGGAGAGTGCGAGAAGGAGTGTATACAGAGAGACACGATGACCGGTATGGTGGCAGTGTACCATCAAAGAAACGGAAAACAAAAGTGGCTATCTTAAAAATAATTCTGTCTGTGACTGACAGCCCGTGAAGTGCCTTGAACAATGGTCTAACATGCTCATGTCTACTCTTGCGAAAAACAACCTTAGCTGCGTGGTTTTGAACTTTTTGCAGCCTGTACATCTGATCACAGTTGATGTCAGTGAGCAGAGAGTTGCAGTAGTTCAACCGACTGAGAACAAAAGAATACATAAGATGAGCAATGGCTTTCGTTGTCAAGAGATTGCGGATAGAACTAATTCTTCTGATCTCGACATATGCTGAACGACTGATATGGTCAATATGCTTCACCGTAGACAGAGTAGCGTCAATGCAGACCCCGAGATTTTTGCCATGGCCTTTGAAGGGAATGTCACGATTGCCAGCTCTCAAGTGATTATCTTGTGACACCCTGACCCTTCTACAAGATCCAACCAAAAGGGCTTCAGCTTTGTCATTGTTTAATTTTAACCTATTACCAGTCATCCATCTCCCGACCGAGTCAACACATTGCTCAACATCAGCAATCAGTGAATGAAAGTCAGAAGGAGCTAAACTAGACTGGTGAAGTTGAGTATCATCAGCAAATTTGTGACAGCCGCACCTATTTCGAGAAATGACTTCAGACAGTGGTTGAATGTGCAGAGTAAAGAGTACTGGACCCAAAATGATGTCAACGTACCGTGATGTGCACGGTAAGCAGACCGGAAGTTATCATAGATATACGCATGCGCGCACCCGCACGTACGTACGCACGCACGCACGCACGCACGCACACACACACAGACGAATGTAATAAGGAAAAAAGAAGAAGAAATAAGAGACAACTCCTAAAGGGTAGTTTATTTGCTTGACCTGTTTCAGTTACAATGGATGGTGCTTGGAAACTGTATCATTTCTCTTCCATTGTACCTTTGTAGCCTAATTATACGGATATGTACTCCATCTCGTTTCTGTGGAAATGTCTACAGGCAGCTGTTACTAAGCTAGCCACAGACCTCTTAATGAGCGAACAGAAGAAGCCTCACAGGACCTAGATTTCGATAGGAATGGAATAAATAAAATCCCACACAGCTCTGGTGGAGTTTATGTACCTTATATATACTCACATGCCAGGTGAAAGTTGCCGTAGGCGACTCAGGTCTTTGTTGTTATGTTTGTGTGACGTGTTTTGGAGCGCTAATTAACTCCCTTAATTGCTTATTATGCACAGAGGCTCTGGGCCTCGTTCTGTTTCAGATAATACACACAGCCGTTTTTAGACAATACACACAGCCGTTTTTAGATAATACACACAGCCGTTTTTCCACCAGATTTCTAGTCCTGTTTGTTAAACAAATACATTCTTGAAAGTCGCGAAAACACGATCGTGGGTGCTGCTTTTCTGTGCCCAGCAGACTGTATCATTGATGTCTTATATTGAAAAGGCCGGTATGTGCGGGGAAATTTATCGAAATAAACCACTCGCCAGCATTTCTCTCTGCTCTTTATTCTGTTCGCGGATATTCCGTGTTCCTAGGATGGGAAGGATGACCATGGGGGAGAGATCCTTTCGATGCATCGGACCTTTGATCTGAACTCTCTTGCTCGTTCTGTTATGCATTCATCTTCACTCTTTTTTCCCCATGTCAGATCTAGAAACCCACCTCTTCTCTTCTGCATACTGATCTATCGTTTTCCCCCTTCTCATTCTACCTATCAGTCACCAGTAATGCTTGTATTTGTAATGTATATATATATATATTTGTGTGTGTGTGTGTGTGTGTGTGTGTGTGTGTGTGTGTGTGTGTGGTGTGGTGTGTGTGTGTGTGTGTGTGGGTGTGTGGTGAGAGGGGAGTTGGAGGTTGATGATGTAGATGTAGAGGTGAGAGAGAGAGAGAGAGAAGAGAGAGAGAGAGAGAGAGAGAGAGAGAGAGAGAGCGTATACTTATGTCTTTGTAAGCGCTCCGGGCTCTTATGAGATGGGGAACCATAAGTGATCTGTTACTTTTATTATTATTATTATCAAAGAGCAAAGCAACACGGCTGCTCCCAGAAGAGCTCAAATTCGAAGAAGAAATACAAATATTTGATTTGTATAAACACTGATAGAACCAACAAATGAAGCCGGTAGATAAAAAAGATTCGCACCTTTTCTACGTTTTTAGGCAAACGTGCATCTCCGGTTCGCTTCTCCTTTAAGGGCTATAATGATTCGCTCAGTAAACATGGTGCTTAACGTCCACAGAAACTGTACGGCTTATTGATTCGCTTTCGATCACGGTCCTAAAATGGCTAGCCTACATGATCTACGATCAGTTGCTATGGGAAACGACAGACTGTGATGTCACCGTCGAGTGACAGATCGTGTAATGTAGGTTTTAAACTTGCTGTATTCGCATCTGATTTTGATCTGACACAAGCCGTCGATGAAAATCGCGTATCGTATGATTAGTAGGTATTCTTGGTAATCGACATGGGTGTCATTATTTCATGAGTAGTTATGTAACGGATTCGTTCATAAATCCTAGCTCCGATAGGGGCGATACTAATAATGCTACCAAGGCTGCAGTTTCTTCGTCGCTTATGTCTGCCATTCAACGGCGAGATCGAGAAGTGCTGTGTTCGAATCTCAATTCACACAGTAACCGTCTTCTCTTTCCCCTTCCCCATAGCCCCGCGGCTTTACAGTTAACAGTAGCGGCTTTACAGTTATCAATAACGGCTTTACAGTTAACAATAACGGCTTTACAATTAACAACAACGGCTTTATAGTTACAAGTACCGGCTTTACAGTTGCTGATTTACAGTTAACAGTACCGGCTTTACAGTTAACAATAGCAATATCTTCTTTACCGTTAACAACAACAGCTTTACAGTTAACAAAGAACGGCTTTAACGGGTTTACATTTAACAATAACAGCTTTATAATTAACAATAACGACCTTACAGTTAACAAAAACGGCTTTAACGGCTTTACATTTAACAATAACGGCTTTACAGTTGACAATGATAATTTTACAGTTAAC
>JABMCL010000438.1:2152500-2157500 GCA_018857735.1 Alviniconcha marisindica | reverse complement strand
CTCTGTTTGTCTGGCTGTCACTCTCCCCCTCGGCCCTTTCCTCCCGTAAAAATAAATCAGTTTGTTAGTTCTTGGATTTTAACCCCTCGTCAACCGCACAGGTTCACCTCAGGACGAATCACACATTCAAAAGTCTCAGTTTACATTAGTTCCGTTTAATTAGATCCAAACACAACAAGTTTCAAACAAATGCTTATTTATTTTGAAACGGACACACAGTATGCAAATTTTCGGGGAAATCCCCTTTGTCAAGCCACACACATAAAAAAGAAGCACTGAACAAGCGACAGAAACTCAACAAAAAATTTGTTCTCTCATTTTTCATCGTTTTTAACCGTTTATCTGTTGTTTAAGTGTCGTTTTGTGGCTTGACAAAGGGGATTTCCCCGAAATTTTGCATACTGTGTATCTATGTCAAAATAAATAAGCGTTCGTTTGAGCCTTTTTGTGCTTGGATCTTGTTTTAGAACGCTAGCAGTCATTCTGTTTTATATTTGTTTTTAAATAAATTTTTCAGTTTAGTTAGTTCTTGGACTTCGACGTCCCGTCAGCCGTACAGGGTCAGCTTAGGACGAATCACACATTCAGAACTCTTTTAGTTCTACACCAGTTCAAGTTGGTTAGTTCTTGGACTTTAACGTCTCATCCAACCCCACATCAGTTGCAGGCAGCAAGCAGTGACAACGTTGACGCTATATTCGTAACATTTTTCACGGGCCATGTCTCGGTGCATGGGCACTACCATATTCGGTCTTGACTGAGCGAGTTTAGCAGTGTTGTACTGAGCTGTTTACGCTTTCTCGCTCGGGTATTTCGCAAATCTAACGCTCAAACCAACCTAGAAGACTCGTTCAACCCATTGTTCAAGGTAGTTCTTTATTCAGTGCCCTGGGTCAGGAAACTTGTGAGCAGGGATAAGATTTTCATCGTGAAATCACCTTTTTTTCTAATTCCGAGAGCGCCCACGTTCCGGTTAAAAACAAGAAGTCGTGTCCAAAGGTAGAATAGTACGGTGACAAGAAAGAGCACACGCCTGTAGAGCAAACAGCACTCAGTTCACACAAAGGTAGAATAGTACGGTGACAAGAAAGAGCACACGCCTGTAGAGCAAACAGCACTCAGTTCACACAAAGGTAGAATAGTACGGTGACAAGAAAGAGCACACGCCTATAGAGCAAACAGCACTCAGTTCACACAAAGTTGGAGAGTCGGTGGCACACAGCAAGAGCACTCTCTCAAAAGCCAAAGTTAACCCCTTCACTGCGTGTGTGTGTGTGTGTGTGTGTGTGTGTGTGTGTGTGTGTGTGTGTGTGTGTGTGGTGTGTGTGTGTGTGTGTGTGTGTGTGTTGTGTGTGTGTGTGTGTGTGTGTGTTTGTGTGTGTGTGTTGGTGTGTGTGTGTGTTGTGTGGTGTGTGTGTGTGTGTGTGTGTGTGTGTGTGTGGTGCGTGTGGTGCGTGTGTGTGTTGTGTGGTGTGTGCGTGTGTGTGTGTGTGTGTGGTTGTGTCGTGTGTGTTGTGTGCGTGCGTGCGTGCGTGCGTGCGTGCGTGCGTGCGTGCTGTGTTGTGGTGTGTGTGTGTGTGTGTGTGTGTGTGTGTGTGTGTGTGTGTGTGTGTGTGTGTGTGTGTGTGTGTGTGTGTGTGTGTGTGTGTGTGTGTGTGTGTGTGTGTGTGTGTGTCCATATAACACTTTATGTAAATTGTTTTGGTAGGACTGTGGTCTACGTGTGTATATGATATCAGATCCAGGTTAATACATATCGTATGAGCGCTCAGTGCTTTGATTAGCGCATGATAAATGTACATTATTATTATTATTATTAAAAACGGCTCTCATCGCTGCCCATCTCAATGCAGAAGTCATTCTGGCGGTGATAGTGCAGCGTTAGGTAAAGTCTCCCTGCCTCCGGGGATCTCGGTCCCCACCAAAATCTCTGCAGAGAGAACCCGGCTTGGCCTTGGCCTTGCGGTAAAAGCGCTAAGCTTGTAAGCAGAAGGATGTCGGTGAGAAAGAGAGAGAGAGAGGAGAGAGAGAGAGAGAGAGAGAGAGAGAGAGAGAGAGGTGGGGGGGGAAGAGAGAAGAAAGATATGAGAGAGAGAGAGAGAGAGAGAGAGAGAGAGAGAGAGAGAGAGAGAGAGAGAGAGAGAGAGAGAGAGAGGAGAGAGAGAGAGAGAGAGAGAGAGAGAGAGAGAGAGAGAGAGAGAGAGAGAGAGAGAGAGAGAGACAGACAGACAGACAGACAGAGACAGAGACAGAGAGACAGAGAGACTGGTTAAGAAACGAAAGGAGCATCAACACTCACTGTCCAAATCGAGGATGCCCGTGCAGTGGTCACCGACGCAGTTTCTCCACAGTCCAGCCTTGCTGTCCAGCGCCCGTGACAGCAACCACCAGGGCGTGACGAAACCAACCGTGAAGGTCACGGTACCCAGCACAGCACACAACGCAACGAACCGTGGAACCAGCACCTCACCCACGTTCATGGTGACGAGGAGAAATCAAGTCAGTTTCAGAGACTATCCCGAATACTTCGCTGATGTATCAGTGTTGAAAACGAAGAGTTAATTCAGCTCTTCTGCTGCTGCCCCTTGCTCCAGATCAGTAGTTGAGAAGTTTTGATTGCAGTTGCCATGGCTACAGGACCAGAAGCAGAAGGACGGAGGAAACGACTCCAAGTGTTTACGCCGTATCAGCGTCTCTGACGAAAAATCAACAAACAAGGGAGTTAATCAACCCTCGAAAGACGTCACACAAACACAACAACAAAGACCCGAGTCGCCTACCGTAATTAACTGTCACTTGGCATGCGAGTAAATACAAGGTGCATAAACTCCACCAGAGGCACATCCATCGTTAAATTAACTCTCACTTGGCATGCGAGTAAATACAAGGTACATAAACTCCACCAGAGGCACATCCATCGTTAAATTAACTCTCACTTGGCATGCGAGTAAATACAAGGTACATAAACTCCACCAGAGGCACATCCATCGTAAAGCACAGCAGCCGCAAGAGCAGCTGCTATTTATATACCCGTTCCTATCAGTGTGTGCAGTATTTTCCTGTGTCCAAACAAAGGTATGGCTGCCAATGTTGGGGATTGTCAACGTGCGCCCAGATGTTGATGCAAGCGATTGCACACTGGGGCTGTACGGACGCCGTAAGAGAGTCTGCACTGGAAGCTGACTCTGGGAGAAAAATTCCTTGCCGCACCGTTGGACTCGAACCCACGTCAATATTGCGCCTTGGCTTTTCAGTAGGACGCTTAACCCACTGAGCTATTTCCGCCCCCTGCGCATTGTTAAGGGCAGCGGACTGATGAAGAAAGCTTGCAAACAGTGTGGAGTTCGATTTCAAATCCAAAACCCAAAACAACTGTTCTCGCTGGCCTTATTCTCCTTCAGTTCACACACACACAGGCTATGTTATTTGGTAGACGTGACGTGAAATGCAAAAACCTAAGACAGAACCCAAACCCTAAGAGCAAAGCACAGAAGAGCGTAAGAATGAACACTTTAAAAAAGAACAAGAGAATACAACAAAACAGTGTGCAAATCTGCGGTAGAGCGGACTGTCCTTTGTAAAGGCAACGAAGTGTCAATAACGGCAGTTCTACATTTACACGAAAACAAAGACAAAGGAGAAAACAAGAAGAAGAAGAACAACAAAAACCTGTGGCATTTTGTGGATTTTGTGAAGACGGCGAGTAAGCGTTCCTCGTTAACATCTTCTGTGGTGATATATAATACTCGTTTGGCTTTTGCCTAACCACTGGCAGTCAGCACAGTTTTACTTTGAGTAGACTGAACAAAAAAACACGTCAGAATTTGATACGAATCCTCACTTCAGTCCTCAGACTTTTTTGTACTCACATCTCATCACAACACAACAAAAGAGGCGCACGGTTGTCGCCACGTCCTAACCGGTGACACATCCGACCGGAGAGGCTTCCACGCAAAAACAACCCCGATGTTTTATCGCCGCAGAAAATCCGACTCCAAACACTAGATCGGCCATGAAGTGTTGGCAGGCCGCATCGAAACAAATCCACTTCTGCCAGCGCGATAAAACGGAAGAAATTCCCGCAAGGGAGAGAACCTGGCACCTTAACCCCTTCACTGCCCCAGCCTGTAAAATTTCCGGGCTGACAGATGGACGGACGTGCAACAGCTGTGAACAGTGTATTTTCCGGTCCTATAACTGACACATCTACTTTCAACGCTATGAGCCTTGATGAAAATCCCTTCACAAGCGAGTGCAAAAAAAAAAAAAAGACAAGAAAAAGGCTTAATTAAGGGTTTCAAATTTCACACTTTTAATGGTCGCTTTCAAATGACATCACGGCAATAAAGGGGTTAAAAAACAACAACAAAAAACGACTGTCACCAAGGAAGCAGCTGGCCTATCAACTTGGCAATGTAATGTCCAAGATTTCAAGAGGCATTCTTGCGTTGCTGCGTTCCAGGACACCTTTCTGTCCGATAGCAGTCTTTCGTTAAAGGCAACTCTATTAGGAAACTTGGAAATCGAGAAATCGGTTTCACAACGGCGTTGTTGCATATTGCAATCGTTTTTTTTATTCACACTTGCAAAAAGAGCAAAAGAACTTAGGTGAAAAGCCAGAAGATGACTGTAGTTAAAGAAAGAGACCAATCAGAAAAGTGTTATTATCATTACTATTAAGAATTTAATTTATATATGCTTGATTAAAAATGATTATTTCCGTTTTGTTGTAGCAAACATATGAAATAGCTAGATATTTGACTATGAGATGGAAAAACAGTGACATTATACATTTGTTTCCTATTAAAAAACACACCAAACAAACAAAATTAAAACAACAACAAAAACACAGTCCACAAAAGTAGAAGCCGCGTCGCACTTCTCTATTCGTTTTCAATTTCTGAGCGTGTTCACGGTTGGTCGTTGCAACAAAATACCTGTCGTTTCATCTGACTCCCTCGCGCACCATATCGCACCAGTCGTTTCCTCTCCCGGACAGC
>JABMCL010000438.1:2140000-2147500 GCA_018857735.1 Alviniconcha marisindica | reverse complement strand
ACTGAAGTCTCATTAATTTAAAAAAAAAAAGACAAAAAAAAAAGACAGACATATTGATTTTAAACATCACACGAAACTATACTGAAGGCTCATTAATTTAAATTTAAAAAAAAGGAAGACAGACAGACATTGATTTTAAACATCACACGAAAGTATACTGAAGGCTCATTAATAATAATGAAAAAAGACAAAAGACAGACAGACATACCATTGATTTTAAACATAACCCGAAAGTATACTGAAGGCTCATCAATAAAAATATAAAAATAGACAGACAGGCATACCACAGATTTTAAACATCACACGAAAGTATACTGAAGGCTCATCAATAAAAATATTAAAAAAAGACAGACAGATTTTAAACATCAAACAAAACTTCAAAACTTCGCTAGCGACTCGAGGGCATGGGAAAAACACACAGATAACTGCTTTCAGTGCTGACAAGACCAGATTTCGTGTTTCCCGTAACTAGCAGAAAATGTGAGTCAGTCCAAATGTTGGTTTTGGTTTCTGGGCGCTAATGAAGCAGGGCGGGTATATAGGCCCATGTTCCACTAGTCACAGGGTCAGGTCCAGATAAATCTGAACTGAAATAGAAAACGGGTGGATCGGTGACGCGTCTGCAAACCACGATAATGACCGAACGAGGAAAACTGAGGGTAGTTAGTTGAGAATTTTCTAAAAACATTAATATGGCTCACAACGCTGCAATGCCCATCTTAATACAGGAGTCATCGTGGTGGTGACTGTGTAGTGTTATGTACTTGGAGCTCGTTTTTGTAGAACTGGGACAAAATCACAACTAGACAGTGGTGTTCATGAACCACCACTTTACAAGAGAAAGGAAGCGGACTCGAACCCACATCCGTTTGCTTATCAGCCTATTAACAGCCTTTACTGCAATATTTAGGCCAGACCCATTAAGATGAGCATAGCAGCGGCGTGGGCCATTTTACTGTTTCTGTTTGAGGGGTGGGGTCGGGTGAGCGTGTGTGGGGGGGGGGGGGGGGGGGGGGAGGGGGGGGGGAGTGGGTGGAGGTATGGGGGGGGGGGCAAAGTCACAACCAGACAGCTGTTGTGTCCGTGAACCACCAATTTAGACGGGGGGAAAAAAAAGGAAGCAGACTCAAACCCACATCCGTCTGCTTATCCGCTCATTAACAGCCTTTGCCGCAAATTAAGGCCAGACCCGGCTCACCAGGGTCCATAATTATTAGCGATCCGTTGCACACTGGTACGAAGGTTTGCACAGGCTGACAGGTGCGGCGTGTCGTGCCGCACGTGCGGCGAGGTTGACTGTAAGGTGCAATGGCCCACTTTACGGCAGCGGTGACAAACGCCAGCCTTTAATTGGCCAACCCGCCACGCTCTCGGGTGTCCCGCACACCCCTTTCTCTGCTCGCCGGACAAACACGGCAGCCACCCGTTTCCTTGGCACGGGGCGCGCGGTTCAAATCCTCGCTGACCCCCGGGGTCAACGTCGTGCTAGCAGTGTCCGGTCAACCTCACCACGGCGCGGCGCACCCGTCAACCCCTTTTTAATGACAGTGGTGCTTGTGGTGAGGTGTAGTTTCTGAAGCTGCGTTGCCGATGAAGATAAGTCTGACTGAAAAATAAAAATATTTAAATATTTAAAAAGAAAAAGAAAAAAAGAAAAAAAGAAACTGACTTCTGCCTTAAAAAAAAATATATTGATAGAAACAGCCTCCCTCCTCAACAAAACACAACTAAAAACAAACAGACAAAACCACACAAAAACCTCACAAGCAATAGTAACAAGCAAACAAACAAAAACAAAATCCAGCAATAACAGCAACAACAAAGAAATAAACAACAACACCAAAAACCCACAAGGGTTGTTGGTGTGCTCATGAAGTTTGGATTGTATCTTTATTTTGTATTAGAATAAATTCTTGTTTAAACCAAAAAATCTGAAACGAGAATGACTGCTAGCGTTCTAAAACAAGATCCAAACACTTTTTTTTAAAGGTTAAAAAGAACGCTGTTTATTACGACAAAACACAAACCAAACCAAACCAAGCCAAACACCACTAGAAATCGCCATACTTAGCCGGTGCCGCATGGCCTTGGAGCCTGTTAGCCGGTTTGGCTAGCGGTAAGGCATTAGACTGGTAAGCAGAGGGACCTCGGTTCGAATCCGCTTCGGCTCTCCTTTGTCTTCAAAAGTTGTGGTCTGTGGACACTGTCTTGTGACTTTGTCCCTCACAATTAATGAAACATTAAGATGGCTCTCATCGCTGCCCATCTTAATGCAGGAGTCATTCTGGTGGTGACAGTGCAGCAATGGGTATATATAATCTACCTCTTCCTCCACCTCCGTACCCCCCCCTCCACCGCCCCCCTTCTCCCCGTCCCTAGTAAGTTTTATGGTTTCTGTGGACGTTAAGTACCTTGTTTACTTACTTACCTTGGAGCGAACGAAGACAGCTAATAGCCACTTGCCCAACATGAAAATGAAAATATCCACGCTACTGTGGACCACAAAGGGCACAGCCCTACTTCAAACCGTCTACAGTGAAACGGACCAGGAAAGTATAAAGACGATGCAGCGTCCCTCAGACACAGGGGGCGTAGAAGGGAATACAACAGCTTTCAACAGAAACGCTTTGAACTTTCTGGACTGAAATGGACTGAAAAAATAAGTCGATGCAGCATCTAGCTGTTATACAGGACGCGACTGAAAAGGCCACAACAGCACAGACACGATTTCAACTTTCTGGACTGAAGCGGACTGGAAAAGTAACTCGAGGCAGCGTCCATTAGACAGTAGGAGGCGACTGAAGATGCCACAGCAGCACAGAAGTTCTTTCAACCGTCAGTAATTAGTGGGGGAAATGGGATTGTGACTAATGGGATGAGGGGAAAAATTAATAAGGACGACGCAGCGTCCTTCAGATACAGGAAGCGAAGAGGCCTAGGCATGGACCTCTAGGGTTCTCATCCCGCGGACGTTCACCTGCCATTACCGTTCCGCACAGTTGGAGGTGGTGGTTGTGATGGTGGTGGAGGTGGTGGAAGTGGTGGGAGGGGGGAAGGTCACAAGTTCGATTCTGGCTGGAGCCGGCCCGGGCTTGGCAGGCGCTGTATTTTGTCGCATAGCCTGGCAGCTTTCAAAATATTACCAGACTGAGCGTTCTAGTCCATCGGGTTTGGGTCAGACCCGTGTGCTACAGGCCGCGCAAGTAAATGATACCTAGAGACAGCTGGAAATCGAAGAAGAGTAGGAGCACCTTCAGAGGCTGCCTTCGCAGAAACAAGAAACAGAACAACAACAGCAAACAGAACCAACAACAAAACAGCAACAACAAGAACCCCCCCCCCCCCACAGCCCCAACCCCAAAACAGCAACAACAAGAACCCCACCCAACCCCCAAAACAGCAACAACAAGAACCCCCCCCCCCAACCCCAAAAGCAACAACAAGAACCTCCCCCCCAACCCCCAAAACAGCAACAACAACGTTTTTATTTCGTTGTGTATTGTCCTCTTTAGAATGTCACACAACAGCAACAACAACCACCACCACCACCACCAACAACAACAGCAACAAAAACCAACAACAAAACCAACAAACAAAGCAAAACAACCAACCAACCAACCAAACAACAACAACAATACAGAATCCTCAAGATCATATACACTGGCTAGTTAGTTAGGTCTTAGATTTAAACGTCCTGTCAACCGCACACGGTCACCTCAGGACGAATCACACATTCACAGTTATTCCACGACAAGTCAAAACGTAGAAAACTGGCTCACAGATCTACACACACCACAACCAATAGCAAACACAACCAGGCCAAAACGGTCAATAATTAACACATCTCAATATAAACAGTTCACCTATTTACGAGATCCAAACACACAAAAGGTTCAAAAGAACGCTTATTTATCAGGACACAACACACAATCTGCAAATTTCCGAGGCAATCCCCTTTGTCAAGCTACAAAACGACACTTAAACAACAGTTAAACGGTGAAAAACAATGAAAAATGCGAAATAACTTATCGTTTTGGTTGTTTTCTTGTCCAGTGCTTGGAAGTGCTAGCAGTCATTCTTGTTTCAGATTTTTTTTCCACCTATTTACAACTGAGAAAGACATTTCTAGGCAGATTCTCTGAGACGTATTCAGTACGAAGTTAAAACACAATCAATCAAATCACTTGTAGGGGTGGGTAGTGCTGCTCCTCTTGCTGAATCCATGACCGCGATGTGTGTATAGGTGCCGTACTTGGCCCGATCCATCAGACCCGTATAAAACGGCGACTGGTTCAGAACCAGTTTTGCGACCGGTTTGGGCTAGCGGTAAGGCGTTAGGCTGGTAAACTGAAGGGCTCGATTCCACTTCGGCTCTCCTTTCTCTCCAAAAAGGTTGTAGTTTGTGGACTCTGTCTTGTGACTTTGTCCCTCACAACTAATGAAACATTAAAATGGCTCTCATCGCTACCCATCTTAATGTAGGCGTCTTTCTGGTTGTGACAGTGTAGCGATAGGTATGTAATCTTCCTCTTCCCCCACCTTCGCCCGTCCCTGATAAGCCTTATGTTTCTGTGGACGTATTTTGTAAAGCACCACGAAAGAAAGAAAGAAAGAAAGAAAGAAAGGAAGAAAGGACCACGTTTAAGAGCTCAGGAGCTGTGTGAAAGTGGAGGTGGCCGTCCAGGGCTCCCCGTCCCTAACAGACCTCGACGGTCTCTGTGGACGTAAAGCAACACTGAATTCTGAAAAAGTGGTTCTTCTTCTTTCTACGGTGCTTTACATCCACAGAAACAATAAGGCTTCTTAGGGACGGGGAGCCCATGGAAGAAGAAGAACCACCTTTTAGAGCCCAGGAACTGTTGTGTGGAAGTCGAGGTGGCCGTCCTAGGCTCCCCGTACCTCGTAAACCCGTACGGTCTCTGTGGACGTAAAGCAACGTTGAACTAGAACCACGTTTGACGCTGGGCGTCTCCGCGGGACGGCCAAACAGGGACATCATCCACTCAGTAGCCGCTGTCCGTGGGCTGATGGCCAGTTTGGGTTAGCCGTGCAGCCAGATCGGTGACATGTTTGGCAAGCAGGCACATCTGGGGCTGTCTCGCCAGGTATACTGGCGGGTTGTGTCCCTTCTGGTCGTCAAACATTGAAAGAGAGCTCAAGGTGTATTTCACGCACGGGGCTAATTCTGGGACCGGGAACAAGAAGCAACCTCTCCCTCCCAAGCACCTTTTTTGGGGGGTGGGGGTGGATGGGGTGGGGGTGGGGGGTGTTTTTCTAAAGTGGACTGACGTTTTTATTTCGTTGTGTATTGTCCTCTTTAGAATGTCACGCCCGATGAAGAATTGGAAAGAAAATCGAAAGCGTGCTGGCATATGTGTGTGTGTGTGTGTGTGTGTGTGTGTGTGTGTGTGTGTGTGTGTGTGTGTGTGTGTGTGTGTGTGTGTGTTTGTGTGTGTGTACGTGTGTGTGTGTGTGTGTGTGTGTGAGTGTACTTGTGTGTGTACTTGTGTGTGTGTATGTGTGTGTGTGTGTGTGTGTGTGTGTGTGTGTGTGTGTGTGTGTGTGTGCGCGCGCGCGCGTGTGTTTGTGATGACTTCTAATTATTAAGATTCTATCCACAATTCAATTATCGGTTGTGCTTTAATGTCCGAGGTCGAACGACAACTTTAATTTCTCCCCTTGGATGATTAAAAGTACTGTGTTATTTTTATTCATGTTGTTGTTAGACTGCTGCTGCTTATGCGACTGATACTATCATTTACGCTACTTCTGGTACTACTGATTATGATTTATACCACTACTATGGCTTCTGCTACTGTCACCTACACTACTTCTAGCACTGCTGCTGTGACATACACTACTACTACTACTACTACTGTTACTTAGAATGCTGCTATTTATCATGCTGCTATCATTTGGTTTAAGCAACATTTGTTTCATTCATCGTAATCACAAGTTCAACAAATAAGTACAGGAAACGCTAAAGCAATATGCTTATTTGAGTGTTACCTGCTATCACTTATTCCTTCGTTACCTGTACTGTGTACAGTGACAACTCCGTACGCTCTGCTGAACTTAGGTACACTAGCTTGTCCATCTACCACTCCAGCCTCTGCTGTGTTGAGTTTTTCTCGTGTTTTTCTCGTTGAAACTCGTCGCCGTCAGCTCTCATAGTAAGGGAGGGAATGCTGATCTTATGTGCTGGTAGGGTTTTAGGACTGCAATTGGACTGGTTATTTCCCTTCGTACGTTCCAGCCAGTCTCTGCCCGGCCTTGGGTGCGGCGGTAAGAGAGAGAGAGAGAGAGAGAGAGAGAGAGAGAGAGAGAGAGAGAGAGAGAGAGAGAGAGAGAGAGAGAGAGATGATAATACTTTATTACACAAGGATAAGGATTTAAGCACGATTCGGCTTTTTTGCAGATCTGTCCCTCAGATCTGTCCCTGATGACAAACACAGTAACACTCAATACATCAAACAAGGATACAATTAATTAATTATGCGGGGAAAAAATCCAGAGAGAGAGAGAGAGAGAGAGAGAGAGAAGAGAGAGAGAGAGAGAGAGAGAGAGAAGAGATAAGATAAGATAAGATAAGATAAGATAAGATAATACTTTATTACACAAGGATAAAGATTTAAGCACGATTCGGCTTTTTTGCAGATCTGTCCCTGATGACAAACACAGCAACACTCAATACATCAAACAAGGATACAATTAACTATGCGGCGGGGAAAAACGAGAGAGAGAGAGAGAGAGAGAGAGAGAGAGAGAGAGAGAGAGAAGAGAGAGAGAGAGAGAGAGAGAGAGAGAGAGAAGGCTGCCTGTCTTATTTCTGCCTTCCAGGTTCAACTCTGAGTCAGAGTATCTTCATGCCAATAAAACTCCGCTGTGTTGTTTCATATTCATAAAGATCTCTGAAGGTCTTCTTCCAATGTCCACATGCCGAAGGGGGAAAAAACAAAACAAACAAAAACCATCACCATCACTACCACCACCACCACAACAACATTTAAACCCAACAGATGTAACGATCTTCTGCCAATCTCATGCCACCACATTTTTAAAATTTATTTCACAAATATTTTACGCTCGTCTACCATCCTCTGTGTGTCTAAAACAGCCAAACAGACTTTCAGAATTCAGCTGTCTGGTGATCGTTTTCCAATCTCTACATACTTAATGGGTCCCATTTGAATCCCACAGATGTCAAACGATCATCTTCAATCTTTACACGGCTGCTCAGTTCAGTTTAAGATGGTATCTATGCGCTCGGAAAAGCCCATATGCGCTCCACCCCGTCTCTCAGAAATTTTCCCGACGTTACCTTCGAAACGGTTCCAGTATTCGTCTGATTGACGATGGCCCTCTCTCGCCCTTTGAATGAAGATCGTCTAGCACTTCCTCTTTCCACGGCTCTCTCCTACACGTCTAAATCAGTATTCCTGAGTCCTTACCTGGTTTCGACTTCAGGGATATCTGTAACGATCATCAGGGGCCTCCGCT
>JABMCL010000438.1:2127500-2130000 GCA_018857735.1 Alviniconcha marisindica | reverse complement strand
AGGAATATTTTTCGAGTTGTCCAGCGGTTAGTATGCCTATTTTTCGAGTTGCCAGCGGTTAGTAGGCCTATTTTTCGAGTTGCCAGCAGTTAGTAGGCTTATTTATCGAATTGTCCAGCAGTTAGTAGGCGTACACAATTCTGTTTTCACGTTGTCCAGTAGTCAGTAGCCCTATATGTCGCGTTGTCCAGCTGACACCAGGCCTGCTAACGCATCGTCACGTTGTCATCACCATCCTTCTTCTTTTTCCCTTCCTTGCAATTCTTTTTCTCCTTCTTCTTCTTTTTTTTCCTGACGGTTCTTGTTCTTGTTCTTCTTCTTCGTCTTCTTCTTCTTCTCAGTTCTTCTTGTTCTTCTTCTTGTTCTTGTTCTTGTTCTTCTTCCCTTCCTTGAAATTCTTCTTCTTCTTCTTTGCAATTCTTCTTCTTCTTCTTTGCTTCTTCTTCTTCTTCTTCTTCTTCTTCTTCTTCTTCTTCTTCTTCTTCTTCTTCTTCCCTCTCGGTTCTTCTTCTTCTTCTTTCGCGGCAGCGGATCGTCTATGGGCTGCTCTGTGCGCGCGTCCTGAAAACGGCCACTTCAGAAGCGAGGAGAAGGTTACGACCTCTCGTATCGGACTTGTTTTGTGGGTGCCTGATGGTCGTAGCTGGTATCTGCAGGTCGTTACCACCGCCCCAGGCTCTCTCTGCTTCCCGCCAAGCAAAACAAAATATAATTCAAGAGTGCTTTCCCTTTGGTGAGCTCTCTCTCGTCCGAGGAACGGGTCCGATGCGAGAAATGTTTGTTTAGGGCGATCTCCACGGCGAGAAGAGATGATAGCCCCTGGGAATGACGTTAACGTTCTGATGACGAGCAAGACATGTCTGCGATATGTCTATAGAGAGAAAATTCAGCGCGTTCGGAGCAACAACAAACCAAAATCTCCTTGGAAAAGCGATAATTTATAATTGAATAAATTAATAATAAAAAATAATAAAAAATCAAGTTATCAGTTTGAACCGGAATTTGAAAATGTAAGCAGCGCTGTACCGAGCCCCAGCTGTGTAGAAGAACATGCTTTCCAGCACTGGACACGAAAACAACATAGCTCAACCAAAAACAGATAAGTGGTTATTAGCTCTCCATCTTTTTGGGGGTCGTTTTTCGCCGTTTAACTGTTGTTTAAGTGTCCTTTTGTAGCTTGATAAAGGGGACTAACCCGAAAATTCGCAGATTTTGTTTTTGTCCTAGTAAATAACGTTTTGTTTAAGTGTCGTTTTGTAGCTTGCTAAAGGGGATTACTCCGAAAATTTGCAGATTGTGTTTCTGTCCTAATAAACAGCGTTCTTTTGAACCTTTCATGTGTTTGGACCAGCTGTGTAGAATGAGTCTGACAATATTTAACGCTGAGTGTTCCGAGGTCAGAAGCAAATAACAGAAGTATAAATGAGCGTATAGCCTATAATTAGGCCAGTTTGGCTTGTTGATGTTCCAACTGACTATGGCAGTTACTTTTATTTTGTGTCTTGAATAGTTAGGTAGTTCTAAGTACTTTAATTTTGCATCTTGAATAGTTAGTTCTTGGATTATATTTTGTATCTTGAATAGTTCGTTATAGTTCTTGGATTTTGAGTTTTGTGTCTTGAATAGTTGGTTATAGTTCTTGATTTTGAAGTACTTTTATTTTGCATCTTGAATAGTTGGTATAGTTCTTGGATTTTGAGGTATTTTTTTATTGTGTACCTTGAATAGTTAGTTAAGTTCTTGGATTTTGAGGTACTTTTTATTTTGTATCTTGAATAGTTGGTTATAGTTCCTGGATTTTGAAGTACTTTTATTTTATATTTTGAATAGTTGGTTATAGTTCTCGGATTTTGAAGTACTTTGCATTTTGTATCTTGAATAGTTGGTTATAGTTCTTAGATTTTGAGGTACTTTTTATTTTGTATCTTGAATAGCTCGTTATAGTTCTTGGATTTTGAGGTACTTTTTATTTTGTATCTTGAATAGTTCGTTATAGTTCTCGTATTTTGAAGTACTTTTATTTTGTATCTTGAATAGTTAGTTACAGTTCTTGGATTTTGAGGTACTTTTTAGTTTTGTATCTTGAATAGCTGGTTATAGTTCTCGGATTTTGAAGTACTTTTATTTTGCACCTTGAATAGTTCGTTATAGTTCTTGGTTTTTGAAGTACTTTGCATTTTGTACCTTGAATAGCTGGTTATAGTTCTCGGATTTTGAAGTACTTTTATTTTGCACCTTGAATAGTTCGTTATAGTTCTTAGATTTTGAGGTACTTTTTATTTTGCACCTTGAATAGTTCGTTACAGTTCTTAGATTTTGAGGTACTTTTTATTTTGTATCTTGAATAGTTGGTTATAGTTCTTGGATTTTGAGGTACTTTTTATTTTGTATCTGGAATAGCTGGTTATGAGAAGGAGGAGGAGGAGGAGGAGGAGGAGGAGGAGGAGGAGGAGGAGGAGGAGGAGATGAACAAGAAGAAGAAGAAGAAGGAAGGAGGAGG
>JABMCL010000438.1:2117500-2122500 GCA_018857735.1 Alviniconcha marisindica | reverse complement strand
CACACACACACACACACACACACACCAACCTCTTTGCATCCCTCGGCGCGAAACTGAGCTCAAATGTACGTAGTTACCGATAACACGGCGTGTATTCTGATAACACTAAAAGTTTGTCGCCCGGGCATCTTCTGGTTCAGCCTTTAGAAGAAGAAGAAGAAAAGAAGAAACAACACACACACACACACACACACACACACACACACACACACACACCACACACACACACACACACACACACACACACACACACACACAACACACACACACACACACAACACACAAAAACCACGACACACAAAAACGCACGCACACACCACCACGCACGCACGCACGCACCACAGCACCACGCACGCACCACACACACACCAACACACACACACACACACACACACACACACGCACGCAGCACGCACGACACGCACACACAACACACACACACACACACACACACACACACACACACACACACACACACACACACACACACACACACCCCCCCCCCCCCCCCCCACCGCTCTCCCCATTAAAAACATGCAGATTACAAATCTATAGAAGAGCTAACATTTTTGTCGGTTCCTCCACACTGCGCAGTAGTGAGGCCCAACCCTGTTTTGATGTTCTGTATCAAGGAAGGTGAGATTGTGTTTAATCATTCCAGGCGGGAAAGTCATGAAAGTCTGTTGGTTCATCTAAGGTTGATTTCCAGGTGCAATCTCCTTAAAGGGGACCTCAAGCGGAGGAAGCAGAATTACAGGTTCTGCAGGACTGGAAGATGGAGATCTATAAGAGAGCCCCCTTGTACTATGCAGTAATATTGTAGTATTGGGGAGCGGGGATAGCTCAGTGGTTAGAGCGCCGGACTCGTGATCGAAAGGTCGCGGGTTCGAATCCCCGCAGGAGCGGCGGGAGAATTTTCTTCTCCGGGGTCAACTTTTTGTGCTGACTCTTATTTCGGTATCCGTTCCACACCCGTGTTACCGCAGCAGCACGTAAAAGACCCCGGTCACTCCGCCATAAGTGTAAAGTGGCAAGTTACAGGTAAACACCCATCATTCACCTTACGTATGTGGCTTCGCATGAAGTAACATGCTGCATGGTTGTATGGTGTACACAGAACGCGCCGAGACGGCAGCAGTTTCATGTGGCACCAGCCATGCCACCGCTGTAAGTATACCACTTCGGTCAATATTCAAAGACACGCTATAAAAAGCTAGTCACTCATGTAGAATCACATGCGAGCGCAATGAGTCTGCAACTCGTAAATCCATATGCCACTGTTTATTGTTTTGTTCTTGGTGAGTGTTTGTGTGTGTGTGTGTGTGTGTGTGTGCGTGCGTGCGTGCGTGCGTGCGTGCGTGTGCGTGCGTGCGTGCGTCGGGTCGTGCGTGCGTGCGTGTGTGTCGTGCGTCGTGCGTGTGTGTGTGTGTGTGTGTGTGTGTGTGTGTGTGTGTGTGTGTGTTGTGTGTGTGTGCGTTGTGTGTGTGGGTATGTGTCCTGTGTGTAGATGTCTTTAGTGTTGTCCAGGTGTGTTGTGAGTGTGTGTGTGTGTGTGTGGTGTGTGTTTGCTGTATATAAGTAAGCAGGTATTGTTATTGTGTGTGTGTGTGTTTATTCGTAGTATGGCCCGGTACGACTTACTTTCAGAAGGCTTACATAGAACAATTTAGTGCACTTAAAGCACAGCCTACCACAAGGCACACATCATTATCACACACACACACACACACACACACACACACACACACACACACACACACAACACACACACACACACACACACACACACACACACACACACACCACACACCAACCACACACACACACACACACACACACACACACACACACACACACACACACACACACACACACACACTACAAATATATGCATTACTGGTGGGTTGGTAGAATGAATAGAAAGAAAACGACAAACCAGTATGCAGAAGAGAAGAGGTGAGTTTTCAGTTTTTACTTAAAAGAAGGGAGCGAAGAAGAATGACTGACAGAAAGAGGAAAAGAGTTCCAGATCACAGGTCCGACCTATTGAAAGGACCTCTCTGTGGCTTCTGTGGAATAAATGTTGCTTGGACAACTTTATGAATCTTACAAAGGGAAGAGTCTGCACTTTCATTTCACCTTTTTACGCCAGTGGGAACGTTCGCTTAGTGTCCCCTTTAATAATGTACACCGGCACTCCCGCTTTAGCCTACATCCTGTTTAAAAATAAATAAAAATTAATTCATTTATTTTTATTTATTTTATAAATTTGTTTTATAATATGAAACACTTGTCGAGCACTCCATATCGAGATGAGCCCTAAGCGCTTCACAATGGCAACTACACAGCGCTATTCTCTGCGACCGAGCAGACCCACTGCGCTCTAGTCGTATGCGACTCTGAATGACTGACTGTAGCTTTACACAGCACGTTTTGAATATCCACCGAAGTGGTTACAGCGCTGTTTATTTGCTGCATGGCTGGTGCCACGTCAGACTGCCGTTGTCCCGGTGCACGTTGCGTGTAAACCATACAACCATGCACCAGTTTACAGTGTCACTTTGTTCGACAACCATACAACCATGCACCAGTTTACAGTGTCACTTTGTTCGACAACCATACAACCATGCACCAGTTTACAGTGTCACTTTGCTCGAAGCCATATCTGTAACCTGCCACCTGCATTTTTAGCAGAATGGTCGGGATATTTTACGTGCTACTGCGGTAACACAGGGATGGAACGGATACCGAAATATGAGTCAGCACAGAAAGCTTACCACGGAGAGAAAAAATGCTGCCCCCTTTCCTGCCGTGACTTGAACCCGATACCTTTCGTTCACGAGTCCGGCGCTCCACCACTGAACCTGGCTGTCCCCGCTACATGCTGATATATCACGCAGACACAGCATTCGATGACGACAACATGCAATTCAGTGATGACAACATGCAATGACTACAGCATTCGATGATGACAACATGCGATAACGACAGCATTCGATGATGACAACATCAGATGACGACAGGATCCTATAAGACAACAGGAGATGACGAACAGGATCTGATATGACAACAGGAGATGACGACAGGATCCGATATGACAACATAAAATAACGACAGGATCCGATATTACAAAATAAGATGATGACAGGATCCAATATCAGGAGATGACGACAGGATCCGATATTACAACATAAGAGGACGACAGGATCCAATATGACAACATAAGATGACGACAGGATCCGATATGACAACATAAGATGACGACAGGATCCGATATTACAACTTAAGGTGACGACAGGATCCGACATTACAACATAAGATGCGACAGGATCTGATATGACAACAGGACATGACTGGATCCGATATGACAACATAAGATGACGACAGGATCCGATATGACAACATGAGATGACGGACATGATCCGACATGACAACATGAGATGACGGACATGATCCGACATGACAACATGAGATGACAACAGGATCTGATATGACAACATGAGATAACGGACAGGATCTGATATGACAACATGAGATAACGGACATGATCTGATATGATAACATGAGATAACGGACATGATCTGATATAACAACATGAGATAACGGACATGATCCGAAATGACAACATAAGATGACGACAGGATCTGATATGACAGCATGACATGAAGACAGGATCTGATATGACAACATAAGATAACGGACAGGTTCTGATATGACAACATGAGATGACGACAGGATCTGATACGACAACATGAGATGACGGACAGGATCTGATATGACAACATGAGATAACGACAGCAGCACGGACTGATACGGACCACCTGGCAAGTCAACAGACAGTTAAATTGTGCAAGGATCCTTCGCCGCCGACTCTCAACCCCTATTTTAATTCCCCTGTTCTCGCAGGCTTTTTGTTTGTTTGGTTTTGTCTTGTTCTTGCAGACTGGGAGGCAAAGCCTGAGCAGCGCGGCACCGAGCAGGCTGCCGACAGCTGTTGAACATACCTGCCACGTTTACCTGGTCTGTCGGAAACAGCCTCTGCCGGCCAAAAAACACACCAACCAACATACGTACATCGTGCCAAGCGCTTTTACAGATCTTGATCACCATGCAACTCACACTTCGCCGCGTTCTCTCTTCTCCCTACCCCCCCCCCCCATCCCCTCCTCCCCACCGTACTTCATGTACCTCCCCACTTTCCCTGCACCATACATCCCGCTCCCCCCCCCCCCCCGCACCTCCCCTCCCCGCCTCTCTCTTTCTCCCATCACCCCCCCCCCCCCCACACACACACACCTTCTCTCTCTCTCTCTCTTTTTTTTTCCGCTGTATTTTCCCTCCTCTCTCTTTCTCGTCTTGCCCCCCTCCCCCTCTCTCTCTAGTATTTGTCTCTACCCCTTTCTCTCTCTTTCTCGCCGTTCTCTCTCTCTCTCTCCTCTCTCTCTCTCTCTCTCTCTCTTTCACTTTCGCCCCCCCCCTTTTCTCTCTCTCAGCGCCCCTCTCTCTCCCTCCGTCTCCCTCTCATCTTCTGTCTCCGTCGCTCTTGTTTTGATCATCTCTCATTCCCCGCGCGGCCCCCCATCTGCCTTCGTCTCTCTCACCGTCTGTTTCCCTCGTTGTCGTTGTCATTCTGACCGCCTCTCTTCCTCTCTCTCTCTGCTCCCACCCCTCCCTCTCTCACTGTCTCTTTCCGTCGGACTTGTTCATCCTATCCACCCAACCCACTCTCTCTCTCTCTCTGTCTTCCCCTTTCCGCCCCGCCCCCCCCCCCCCCTCTCTCTCTCTGCTCCCACCCCTCCCTCTCTCTCCGTCTCTCTCCGTCGGTCTTGTTCATCCTATCCACCCCACCCCCTCTCTCTCTGTCTTCCCCTCCCCCCACCTCTCTCTCTGTGCTCCCCCCCCCCCCTCTCACTGCTCTCTCCGTCGGTCTTGTTCATCCTATCCACCCCCCTCTCTCTCTTCCCCTCTCCCCCCCCCCCTCTCTCTCTGCTCCCACCCCT
>JABMCL010000438.1:2077500-2102500 GCA_018857735.1 Alviniconcha marisindica | reverse complement strand
CAGAACTCTACAGAAATGACCTCTTCCAAGGTCATACGTAGAGTGGCTGCAACTGCAGACCAACAAACTCACAATCCACACGGAAGACAATGATGGTTTCTCGCCACAATGTAAACCAGAACAAGTGCCCCCCCCCCTCCCCCTTCGCCACGCCTCCTATTCTCACCTATCTCGCGGAGGCACCTGCTGAAAGATGATCTGTGCTTTTCCATTAAAAAATCATCATCATCATCATCACAACCACCACCGCCACCACCACCATTAGCTTCACCACCACCACCACCACCGCCACCATCATTATCATCATCATCATCACTAGAACAAAAGCCGCCACCATAGTTATCGTCGTTGTCGTCGTCATCATCAGTACCATCTGCTATTATTATTATTATTATTATTATTATTATTCTTACATGACCACGCCACCCGATAATAATTTTCGTGGTATTCAGTAAAACATGACGTCTTGGAGATGATAACTATCAGTTCTGGACATATCCTGCACCTAACCCGCAGCACTGACAGACAGAAACGAGACTGAAACCACATGAACAGATACACCAAATAAACCATCGCGCACACTTTAGTCAGTGAAGTAAAACTGACGTACAGCCCCTTCTCCAGCAGCCAGAAAAGTCGGTTTTTCTAGAACCATTATCTCTAGCTTTTTCCTGAAGGCACACAGGACGAAGCCAGAAAAAAAACAAAAAACAGGAGGTTGTTTGGAAACCAGTTTAGATAAAGGGACCAGGAGGAGGAGAGGGAGGAGGAGGAGGAAGAGGAGAAGTAGGAGGAGGAGCCATTTAAAACGATCGGTCAACATCAAAGTTTCTGGGTCAGAGGTAAAAACGTGCTCTTGATAAGGTATCGCGCATCAACTGCTTTCTGCACGTGCTAGCCGTGCTACGAGCCTTCGTTGAGACGTGTGTGTGATATCTAGCAAAAAACAGGACTTGCAGCGCATCGCTATAGGTTCTAGACAGTCTCCTGGAATCCCTTGCGGTCGCCGGAATGTAGAAGCCGGCCTATGAAAATAAATGGTTCTTTTTTGGGGTTAATGTTGTGGAATTTAAAAAAAGAAAAGGAAAAAAAAAAAAAAGGAAAAATAAAAGCGAATTTACGTTCAAATTTAAATGCCACTGGTTTCAAGTACGTAAGAAACTGTAGGAATTGCAGGTTATAGTTTATTTGCGTATCAGTGTGTGTGTGTGTGTGTGTGTGTGTGTGTGTGTGTGTGTGTGTGTGTGTTGTGTGTGAATATGCTGATGTCGATGTGGTTTTAATGCATTGTTGTTGCATTGATGTTGATGTGATTTTAACCCATTGTCCACTGATATACTCAAGTCGATATGATGGTGTGTGCTCTCTTGAAATAAGTATACTAACGCTGATTTGATTTACTGCACTGTTGATATGACTTTTTCGCGTGATTTTAATTCTTTGTTGATAAGTTGACTTTGTTATAAGGTGTTGGTAATTAATTTTGCTGACGTTTTATATCATTTTACACACACACACACACACACACACACACACACACACACACACACACACACACGCACGCACGCACGCACACGCACGCACGCACGCACACGCACGCACGCGCACGCACGCACGCACGCACGCACACACCCAACAGCAACAACAACAAATTAATAGACAGACAGTCAACCGTTTTGAGGCCTTTACAGAACGTTTTGTGTAAAAGCGTCACCAACACCACAAGAACCCCCCACACCCCCCACACCCCCACCACAACAGCAACAACAACGTGTTTCCCCCACCTCCACCTCCATCCTCTGGCGTATGGGACACTGGATACAACTGTGGAGTATCGAGTCACAGTCGCGTGATTAGGCCAACAGGAAAAGCTAATGGAATCAAAACTTGTCAGAAGGCCAGTTCTCGTTCGTCACCTGATAGGTCTGTTCCTGATATCTCATCAAAGATTTTCCCTGTTGGCGGATAGACCGTACGAGGGAGGGGTAGCATGCAGAAGCTGAAACAGACACTGAAAGCTGTCCGAGCAAACTTACGTGACTCACTGAGTAGCGAAGTGAGTGTGGGAGTAAAACAGCGTGAGTGAATATTTATTTAGTGTCTGAATGAGCGAGTCCAGTGAGTGAGTAAGTGAGTAAATAAACATGGTGCTGAACGTCCACAGAATCCATAAGACTTATTAGGGACGGGGAGAAGGGGGGAAGGGGGTATGGAGGTGGGGGAAGAGGGACTTGATATAATACCTACCGCTACACTGTCACCACCAGAATGACTCCTGCATTAAGATGGGCAGCGATGAGAGCCATTTTAATGTTTCATAATTGTGAGGGACAAAGTCACAAACAAGACAGTGTCCACAGACCACAACCTTTTAAAGAGAGAGGAGAGCCGAAGAAGATTCGAACCGAGGTCCTTCTTACTAGCCAGGCTTTACCGCCAGGCCAAACCGGCTCTCTGTTGGAGTTTGCAAAGCAGGAACGAAAATATTCCTGCGGACATAACCAAAACCGCCCTCTCTCTCTCTCTCTCTCTCTCTCTCTCTCTCTCTCTCTCTCTCTCTCTCTCTCATGCCTATATTATGTATATAAGTAATGCCTGTAATTTGATACCTATTTATCAGTAGCTTAGCAAGGACTAGTTGTTAGACAGGTTTTTGACTGAACCTAAACTACAATCCTTGTAAATAAAGTTTTCGAGTTCGAGTTCTCTCTCTCTCTCTCTCTCTCTCTCTCTCTCTCTCTCTCTCTCTCTCTCAATCGTATGCAACAATATAGAAAAGTGTATACGGTTACAATTACATTACTTTTGGATTAACAGTAAATAAATAAATAAATGATTACGCCTACGGTATGTTTCACAGACCAATATGCCATGATCACTAAAATTGAAATGACAAGACCGATCAACACTTAAGGCTCGTACTTGCCGAAGCATGGTTCAGCAATGTCGCTTTACGTCCACAGAAACCGTAAGGCTCATTAGGACGGAAAGCCCAGGACGTCCACCTCGACTCTCACACAGCTCCTGAACTCTTTAATTCCTCGGCCCTAAGGACCAGGACCCCTACCCCGCCCCCACCCCCCCCCATCCACCCCACCCCCACCCCCATCGCCGTTCACCGCCGCCGCCGATGCCACTCCCTTCTGTGGATGGGTTGATGCGTGGCGACAGTTGCAAGGCAGCGCGCTTGCAGAAGTAACCGTTGGGAACCAGTGAGGCAGAACAGCGTCCGCCACAGAGGCGTGCGAAATGACAAAACTGCGGCTATCCAAACAGTCGATTAGCCACGCTCATTTACACCTCTCCGGCCCATCCCCGGCCGGCCAGTTTGCGGGACTTCCGACAACCCCTCCCCCAGCCCCACCCCACCCCCTCCCGGCCTCTGGACCTCGACCTGGGATGAGAGAGGGTCAGTTAGTTATTAGTAGCTTCCCCCCCACACACACACCCCTACAAATGACAAGACCGATCAACACTTAAGGCTCGTACTTGCCGAAGCATGGTTCAATGCCACCTCACCTCCCTTCCTTGAGCGCTCTCTCTCTCTCTCTCTCTCCACCTCCCCTCTCCCCAGCTTCCCCTCTGATCCTAGCTCTCTCTCTCTCCCCCTCCCCTCCCCTCCCCTCCCCTCGCCTCCACCCAAAGTCCGTCGGCTCGTTGTGATTGGTTGAGGCAGTGAAGCATCGATGTTTCTGTTCCGGAACTGACGCAGTGAGCGGCCTAGCTCCAACTGCTGTCTCGCTGCCTATGAGCTCACCACAAGCTTGTTGGTGACCATTCGTTGCATTTTTTATTTATTGGGGGGAATAAATTCTTGTTTAAACCAACTGCTGTGTCACCTTTGCTTGTCTCAGTGTTTGAAGGATTGTTGTAGTTGGCTATGCCTGATTCTTAGTGGTAAAAAAGAAAGAAAAGAAAAAAGAAAGAAAAGAAGATATAGTTTGGTATACTATGAGGAATCTATTTCATGTGTATTTACTGCAGCTGAGTATGCACATGTTCCCGTAGTACGTACGTGTTCTGTCAGGTCAGTCACTGAGTGTTTAAAGCGTTGTTGTACTTGGCTATGCCTATGTCTTAGTGGGTTCATTTTTTGTTTTTGTTTTTATATAGAGTTTGGTATACTATGAGGAATGTATTGAATGTGTAATTACTGCAACTGAGTATGCACATGTTCCTGTAATACATTACATGTTCTCTCAGTCACTGTTTGAAGGATTGTTGTAGTTGGCTATGCCTATGTCTTAGATGTTTTTTGTTGTGTGTGTGTGTGTGTGTGTGTGTGTGTGTGTGTGTGTGTGTGTGTGTGTGTGTGTGTGTGTGTGTGTGTGTGTGTGTGTGTGTGTGCGTGCGTGCGTGCGTGCGTGCGGGGTCGTGCGTGTGTGTGTGTGTGTGTGTGTAAGTTTAGAATTTTTCATAGGGTTTGGTATACTACGAGGATGGTATTGCATGTGTATTGACTGCAAGTTGTTGTTGATCGTTTTTATATAGCGCAATTCTCCGCTCTCGAACATACTCACTGAGCTCTTGTTGCATATGATTCTACTGATACGACTGACTAGCTTTTTACAGCGCGTATTGAATATCCACCGAAGTAGTGTACCTCAGTCCAGCACTGTGTGGTTGTTATGTATGTCTGTATATGTTCCACTCATCTCTCTTAGTCTATACTCACCCTTATATAACCGTACTGGTTGACTGCGCGTAAAACACTAAGTTACTTACTTACTCTTAGTCTTAAGAATGTCTACCCCGACGGACTGAACAGATTTTAAACAAACAACTCTTTGTGCCCACACAAAAGATATAAACAGCAACAACCGAAAGTGTGTGTGTGTGTGTGTGTGTGTGTGTGTGTGTGTGTGGTGTGGTGGTGTTGTGTGTATGGTGTGGTGATGGTGGTGGTGGTGGGGGTGATGGTGTGTTGGTGTTGCGTGTTGTGGTGGTGGTGGTGGTGGTGGTGGTAGGGGGGTGTGTGTGTGTGTGTGTGTGTAATATTGGGACGGGGGGGAGGTATGTTTGATGACAAATTTGTGTATATTACTATTGTGTTTTGATGTCGGTTGTTTTAACGTGATTATGAAACGTACGTGCCTAGGGCTCACTTGAGAAAAAGCGCTCTGACACCCCGCCACCATTCTTCTTCTTCTTCTTCTGATTATTATTATTAAAAACTCAACAGATTATGAACAGTTATGTAGGTTTTATTGACCAAAAACAAGAATAGACAAACCTACACTTGTACACAATCTCATCTAGCAAATGGTACACCCACAATCGGTGGGTGATATTCATGAAAATCGCCACGCTTCACGACTGGCTCATAAACGTAACGATAAAATAGTAATCATTATTATGTCCACTTTAGATTCTGTACAACAATTCATCAAACCGAGTTCATTTATACAAAGTCGCTCTCTTTCTGCCCGCACAAAGGATAAAAACAGCAACAACCGAAAATGAAACTAGAAGCATTGCTTTCAATTGACAACAGACGCCATTTTTTTTGTCCACGCCCCTTAACTTGTACAGTGGACCATCAGTTCTTAAGGAGATGGGTCACTGCGGGTCACAAAGCTGAAAGCGAGACTGGGCACACTATTGACCTGGGGTCACTGTTACTAAGGTAGGTCACGGCGGGTCACGGGGGTCACGAGATCGAAAGCGAGGTTGGATTGTTTTTTCACTTTCCAGCCTCGCTTTCGATCTTGTGACCCGCCGCGACCTGGCTCCTGGAGACGGACACGTGGTCAATACTGTGCACAGTCTCGTTTTCGATTTTGTGACCTCCGCGGGGCATCCCTCGTGAATATTCATAAGAATGGTCCGTAGCACGACGAATCGCAGCTTGAACGTAGCACAACCAATCGATGGAGGACTTTGCAAATAAATCAGCGACGGGACAACTTGCACAAACAACATTTGTCGCATGCACATAGTGAATAGAAACAACAAAACACGGCTAGTACGAAGACAACGTAAAATGATCTGATGCAAAAGAGTAAAAATGCAAAGAAGCTAAAATATACAAAACCTTATTAATCCTGTTTGTCAACATTAGAGCATGATTATGAAGGCAGGTGGAGAGAAGACAAACCATCTTGTTCACTGAAATGGTTACGCGAACATGTCGTTTAGACAGAACACACACACACACACACACACACACACACACACACACACACACACACACACACACACACTCAACACACAACACACACTAATACACACACAAACCAACACATTAAAACACACACACACACACACACACACACACACACACACACACACACACACACACACACACACACACACATACACACACAAACCGTGTCTGTCTCTGTGTCTCACATGCACACCCACAAACGCGCGAGTACACGCATTCGCAATATGTATTGAGAAACGCGTGTGACAAACGACAAATTAACATCAATAAACATTGCCCTGAAAGCTCTGTCGGCTGTGGTTATATGTCAATGTTGGTTTTAGTTCATGTTTTGTATCAATGAACCTGTCAGTAAGTTGATTGAACTGATCAAATAAATCATGACTTCTTTCGCGCTTTTATTAGCAGATTCTAGCACCTACATAAGCGGTTTGCAATGTGTGAGTGGCCCACTCGTTGAAATATCAAACGAAGTCTACTGGTTGCAAAACCTGGCCGTGGCGGCAACGGTGTAAGCAATGAGCAATCTGCCTTCCCCAGACCCCTCACCTGTCACAAGTGTGCAGTCGTTTACGTAAGCAGACATATATCTGCCCCCCCCCCCCACCCCCCACCCCAAATAAAAAAATAAAAAAATAAAAAAAAATTCTTTTTAATAATAATTCACAAGTGTGCAGTCTTTTACGTACAGACAGACACACTGACACAGCACAGCTAAACGCAAAGCTGGTGTGCTTGTTCAGCCTACCTTTGACAAGTGGCACTGACTCATGATTTAACCGTCAAACACGTTAATCATCAAAGCAAATTAATAATTAAAAAAAAAAAAAAAAAAAACTGACCAAGGCGTATGTCATAATTATAGCAACACTACAGGCAAAAGTGAACTATTTGTGTTTCGTCTTTTTACATTTAGCTGTCAGAGAAGGGGCAAAGAATCCAAGAGATTTCAGTCACAACCATCAGCATCACAGTCGTCCCCTCTCGCTCGTCAGTGCAGCACGCACGAAATGCTACTACCCTCGACCATCCACTGTAACGGAACAGATACTTGCTACTCACGCGTAATATTCACCTTACCGCACGTTTCAGGTTTGGCTGGCTAAAACCATCCAGAAAGACACCGAGGCGTAGTAATAATTAAGTCTTAAAACTAGTCAAACGGTCGATTTTGGATTCACGCGTAACGTGTTTCAGTCTTCATCATTCAACATTAACCCCCCCACCCCCACCCCCCCCCCACACACACTTCTTCCAGCACCTGCCCCCCTCGCATTCTTCCGTCTTGATCAGCCAAACCACGCGTAATAATTATGCTCTTAGTTTGGATCGGTTAATCTGTCAGTGCAGTCAGACTCACACACATAATCATGGCACTTTCCGTTATAGTCACCGTTTCAGTCTTATGATTCTCACTTTCCAGACTTGATCAGTCAGCATTTCAGTCATCTGACTCACTTTCTACTCTTGATCAGTCAGCATTTCAGTCATCTGACTCATTTTCTACTCTTGATCAGTCAGCATTTCAGTCATCTGACTCACTTTCTACTCTTGATCAGTCAGCATTTCAGTCATCTGACTCACTTTCTACTCTTGATCAGTCAGCATTTCAGTCATCTGACTCACTTTCCAGTCTTTGATTAGTCAGCATTTCGGTCATCTGACTCACTTTCCAGACTTGATCAGTCAGCATTTCAGTCATCTGACTCACTTTCCAGACTTGATCAGTCAGCATTTCAGTCATCTGACTCACTTTCTACTCTTGATCAGTCAGCATTTCAGTCGTCTGATTCTCACTTTCCAGTCTTTGATCAGTCAGGATTTCAGTCGTCTGACTCGCTTTCCAGCCTTAATCAGTCCGCGGTTCATTCGTCTTAATCACTACGACTTTCCGTTCTTGATCAATCAGCATTTTAGATATTTGATTCTCACGTTCCAGTCTTGACCAGTCAGCATGTCAGTCGTCTGACTCGCTCTTCCATTCTTAACCACCAAGTACTTACGCCGAGACTCTCACACCTAATCACGATACCCAAGATAGTCTTGATCAGTCAACGCTCCAGCCCTCTGACTCTCACTTTCAACATCTCGGTCTTCTGTCGCCCACGTTCCAGTTTGACCAGTCAGTATATCAGCCCGCACTCTCATGCATGATCGTCATCCAAAATCTCAGAAGGTAATATCATCATTATACACACACGCATACATTGTAATTGTACAGCACTATACGCGGTCTGTCTTAAACATTAGAGCCTAACAATTATGCAGATAAACGTCAGTGTCGGAAGCACTCTGTAAACAAGGTTAATTACGTGATGCAATCTAAAGCCAGACTTGTCATTTTCACAGTTGTTTTGTTCCTAATATAAAACTTACTGCCGCCCGAGGAGTTTAAACTTGTTTCCCCGTAAATGCCCCCCCCTCCCCCAAAAAAAAGAAGAAAAAAGAAGAAAAGAAGCCACCACCAGCAAAACACACACACACACACACACACACACACACACACACACACACACACACACACACACACCGCGCGCGCACGCAAACAATAACAACCAGAAAAGAAAACAACAACAACTGTGAAACTCTAAAGATCGTGACCCAAACGTTTTTGCACTAGTTGTCTTATGCCGTATAATGATATATTTTGTAACGGGCGACGATGGCAACGGTGATAATAATTATGATGACAACTATAATAACAACAAAAAATAGCACTAAGCATAGTAATACATTGTCATGGCTATACTTGTTCCAGATGATACACAACCGCACCTACAAACTGACAAGGCTACTTAAACTCAGTATTGACAAAACGTGTCACAAGGTACGATCAAACAATTACAGAGAAGACTATGAGCAGGCTGTGCTTAACTGGACGCCATTGCAAATGAAGACTCCAGAACAGCTGGTGTTCACAGTTTATAAAGTCTTCCTGTCTAAGGTGATTATGTATTGCAGAATCCGTTGTTGAGGTAAATGGCTAGATGCCTTCGTGTCTCGACCACGAGTGTTGCAACACGACTTGCAACAGCTCTACGACACGAAGTAAATAAGTTACTGTGGTATGTATACAATGAACAAACGCAATGCAACGCTATCGACAGGTGTAGGGGAGAGCGGGGCAACGAAGCCTGCTAATTTACACCAGTCTCCCCTCCCCTGTGCAGTGATCAGCAGATTCAAGGCAGAACATGTACATCACTGAAATGAATGCAGCGGCCATCTGATTCAATAAACTGTAGAGCATTATTTACATTGTGAGATTCGCACGTGTTAAGGCCGTCGACGAAAACTGATACCTGCCCTCGGAGACTAAGTTACGAGTTTATTAAGCTGTGTGCTGTCGTTCGCCCTACAACGACCAATGGAACTTTTAAAATTGTATTTCTAACGATCAGATTGCAACCTAAACGATTACGTGGAAACACTGTTAGTGCATTACACAAGTCGTACTTTAGAGGAATCGGATAAACATAACTAGTACCGAACAATGTAAACAGTAATGTGACCATAAAAATTGGACCATGCCGATTTTCTTCAGATAAATTATCAGACTGGAAGCTTTAATACCACAAAGCAAGCTTGTGGAAACATTTCATGGATAATACAGCAAGCGAGAGCTTTGGCTAAATGGATCAGACATCTTAAGCTCTTGGGGGGAAAAGTGTTCATAGTTAGTAGTTCGTCACAAGTAGCTTACAGGGTATAAATTATTATTAATTCTATCACAAACATGCTAGCGTCGAACGCACCTCCAGTTCAGACCATCCACATATTATATACCACCTGGCCAGGCACAAAATGTGAAACAACTGGTGAAATTTCAGTTAGAAAAACAGAAAACAAGCTAAATGAAGTCGCAACAGAATCCCCTAAACCAGGCAGACGCCTCTGCAGCCTTAACACGCATTCGCCAAACAGCGCTTTGTACAGAATTATATACATGCAGTCTTGTACATATTATTCAACAGGATATTTACATCGTCCAGTTCTGTCGATTGAACACGATTCAGTCAACACCTTCTGTTGGGCATGTATACAGTGGACAGCCTGGTGCAACCTGCACAGGAGATTTTCAGTGTTCCATCAGCCACCGTATGGGTGTCCACGTTTAGTCGGGTATTGCTCGACAGTGGAGCTCGTGGGCACACTTCATGGCACCTGCTGGATCTTTTTTGCCCTCTCCCGTCGCTTTGGAAAGTCGGGCATGGCTTTGTTCAAAACTGGTTTAACGGCTATGCCACGGGTGTGGTGCCGAGGCCAGGCCCGAAATAATTATTTTCCACTCAATATTGGTCCTGTCAATTAAAAAAAAAATCATGCTGAAAAACAATCTGGGGCATAGGACTACTTTGACACCTTTGGCGTGACAAAGTGTGATCGAGTGACTAAACGAGTGATATGTCAGTGTGTGTGTGTGTGTGTGTGTGTGTGTGTGTGTGTGTGTGTGTGTGTGTGTGTGTGTGTGTGAGAGAGAGAGAGAGAGAGAGAGAGAGAGAGAGAGAGAGAGAGAGAGAGAGAGAGAGAGAGAGAGAGAGAGATTAAATTGCTTTTGCCGTTGTCTGAACAGGTGACCATGAAATGAGCGGAAACTTGGTGGCTGTTTTAAGCAGAAAAGTCGTCTTTGAAAGCTACCCGTACCTGTGTTGTGTCAAGCTAACACTTTCTTCTGTCCACTTTGGGGAGGGATGTAGGCGGAGGGGTGGTGTGGGTGTGGTGGTGGGGGGGGGGGGGCGAAAGTGCTTCTGAAATCATGAAATATTATATTTTCTTTAGATGCCACTGACAGCTAAAAATAAACAGCAGACAATGCGGTGACCTAATAGCGTCAAGTTATTTTTGTTGCTTTTGTATTTTTCACTTCTTTCTGTTTAATTTATGGCTGTTGGGGACATTTTACACAACGAGAGTTTGCGTGTACCCGTTTAAGTCGTCTGTTTTATTTTATATATATTTTTTATATATAGTTTTTTTTTTTTTTAATGTAATTGCCACATCACATACCACATAGCAGCAAGGCCATCACACATTATGGCAAGAGCTGGAGCTGGGACCGCAGTCCGTCCCTGGGTTCCTTTGCAAGGGGCACCCCGTCATCACCTGAATGCACTTGTCACATCGTAGTTGCATACTGTTTGTTCTAAGGCATTTTGTGGCCACAACACAACACAACACGTCCATGCAGGCCTGCAGCTATCACGTCCACCAAGGACATGCTCGATCTCAGCGCACAGGAAATCGTTTTGAGTGCGTCATTTGTCTTCTTCGTGAAAGTTCCATCACTGAGTGAGGCAAAACACCATAACAACCGCATAAAAATAAAAAAATAAAAAAGTTTTGCAGTATCTCGACCGTGGGATTCAGAAACGAAAGATAATGAAAAGCAAGAACGAAGCTCATTTCACTTTTGAAGTCACCATCCAAATATTACTCGCGAACAGAAGGGTAAAGAGCCAAAAGTGTCTAAGCGCACGAGCAATAGTAGTAGTAATTGGATTTCAATGTCCTGTCAACTCTAAGAGCACGAAGAGCTCACCCAACGCTAGTCAGGAAATGCGTTAACACAGTTCTGTATACCACACTTCATTAATTCCGTGCGCGAAAATAAAAATCGGGCGAAATTTACTTTGAACTACCCTTTAACCAACACGTCGATGGCGCATAATCACATAAAATTAGGCACTATCCCATAAATACCTCACTTTTCAACGCCATGTCGTACTTGGCAGTAAAGGGAAATACCCAACGAATAAAACAGCAGGGTCCGGAGGTTGTAATGCATCACCGGAAAAAAATGACACTGCGAAAAAGTCCTAAAATGTAGCCACGAGGCACAAAAATTCGGTAGCATTGTATTCAACACAAGCAAAGACCCGTCCTTCTTTTGGTACTGTAGGGGTAAATTCCGGTAACATTTTATTCAACACAAGCAGAGACCCGTCCTTCTTTTGGTACTGTGGGCCGGGGGTGACTTTAGGTATTATTTTATTCGACACAAACTTTCGGTAACATTTTATTCAACACAAGCAGAGACTCATCATTTTTGTTGTTGTTGGTACTGTGGGGTAACACTGAAGTATTGTGGGATAGCGTCTCGTAATATCATGTGATATCATGTCAGTGCATTCAGCGTCATAACTGAGGCATCCGCGTCACTTTCGCCGTGTTTGTTACACCACTGCTTCCTTAGTTTCACTTTTCGACACGATAATCCCAAAAGCGACGCACCCAGGACAACACTGCTGCAGATCCATTACTGATGCCCGGAGGAGCAAATGAACAGAACAGTGAAATAACTTTCCCGTGTGAAGACTGAGCTGCGACGAAGAAGATGACAACTTTTCAATCACACGTTAGTGCACATAGTCACATACAGAAAAGAAACCCCGCAAGCAGCACAAGACGAAAGAAAGAAATGAAGAATAGTCTTCGTTCCCGTCATCTTCTTCTATTCCGAAAGTTAAGACAAAACTGTCAGGGCTTTGATGCGCGAATTACCACCCTCCCCCCCCCCCCCCCACCCACCCAAAAAAAAAGAAAGAAAGAAAGGAAATATACACTGCTTCATTCTCTTCTTTTGACCGAACACCCACACCCACACCCACAAACACACACACACACACACACACACACACACACACACACCACACACCACACCACACACACACACCACCACACACAACGAACACACACACACCACACACACACACACACACACACACACATCGAACACACACACACACACACACACACACACACACACTAAACAGAGATCCTCCGTTCCCAGCTTGGCTTTGGCCGGAGCAGCCCTTGACTCCAGCCTTCTTCGCTTAATCAGCCGGTCACCATCAGCTTCGGCAGTTTTTGCTTCGTCCATATATTCACCGCTAATTTCCTCCAGCCTTGTCAGCTTGGCAGCAGTCACCATTAGTTCTAGCCTTTTCCCACTTTCGGTCATATTTTGGGCCTGAGTCATCATCAGTTTCAGGATTCTAAATGCCGGCTAGACTAGTTCCAGCCTTGCCACTTTCGGTCAGATCATTCCTCATGAGTTCCAGCAGTCCCACTTTTGGTCAGATCATTCACCAAGAGTCCCAGCCGTCCCACTTTCGGCCAGAAGATCATTCACCAAGAGTTCCAGCCGTCCCACTTTCGGCCAGAAGATCATTCACCATGAGTTCCAGTCGTCCCACTTTCGGCCAGAAGATCATTCACCATGAGTTCCAGTCGTCCCACTTTCGGCCAGATCATTCACCGAGAGTTCCAGCCTTCCAAGCCTCGACCGGAGTCACTACTAGCTCCAGCCTTCCTCGATTCAGAACACTCGCTCCCATCTCCACCCCCCACAGACCCATCCACCCCACGCAACGCCCCTTCCGGCGTTTCAACCCCCCCCCCCCCCCATCCCTCCAACGACCCCTCAGCAGCCGTCACTAGGGGCTGGAGTCGCTCTCACTGGGGCGCATCAAGCGTTCCGTGGACTTCTGGTGAATGCACACGTCGATGGTCATGGGCGGGCGCCGCACCGCCGCAGGCCCCTGCCTGAGGAGGCCGGAGGCCGAGGCCGAGGCCGAGGCCGAAGACTCGGACGAGGAGGCCGACACGGCCTCTCTGGCGGCCTGGGAAGGCAGCAGCTCGCCCGAGAAGAGGTCCGGGGCGGTGGGGTTGGAGGAGGACTCGGAGGCGGAGAGGGGCACGTCGATGTCCTCCAGGACCAGGTAGTCCCGGTCCTCGGCCATCAGGTCCTCCAGCTGCTCCCTCAGCTCCGTGAAGCTGGGCCGGTCCAGCGGACTCTCCGCCCAGCAGGTCCTCATCAGGGCGTAGCTGTCGTGCAAGGACACAGCAGTGCAACGTTAGTGGGGTGTTTATTGCACGGGCTACACGCAGACACAGACACAGACAGACACAGACAGACACAGACAGACAGACAGACACAGACACAGACACACACACACACACACACACACACACGCGCGAACGGACGCACACAAGTACACACATATACACGCGCGCACGCACACACACATATGCACGCATACGGTCACACACACACAACACACACACACACACACACACACACACACACACACACACACACACACAGACGCGCGTACGTACACACAATCGCTCTCTCTCTCTCTCTCTCTCTCTCTCTCTCTCTCTCTCTCTCTCTCACACACACACACACACACACACACACACACACACACACACGTGCGCGCGCACATACGCACATGCACGCACACACATACACCCTCCCCCCATCCCCACATTTGTATTAGCCCGTAGAAAATTATTATTATTATTCTTGTTGTTCTAGTTGCAGTTGTAATAAGATCCAGACACACAAAAGGTTCAAAAGAACGCTGTTTATTAGGACAAAATACAACACGCTTTTTGTTTTGTTTTCCTGTGAACTCATGAAAGGTTCAAAAGAACGTGATTTATTAGGACAAAACAAAATCAGCAAATGTTCGGGGTAATCCCCTTTGTCAAGCTACAAAACGACACTTAAACACAAGCTAAACGGTCAAAAAACGATAAAAATTGAAGTGAAAAGCAGCTTGGTTTTAATACACCAACAGCAACATCAGCAGCTCGACCACCACCCACATCTTCATCATAAACCATCTCCTCTCCTTCGCCTCCCGTTCTTTTGAACCTTTCATGTGTTTGGATCTTGTTTTAGAACGCTAGCAGTCATTCTTGTTTCAGATTTTGTGTGTGTCGGATCTTGTTTTAGAACGCTAGCAGTCATACTTGTTTCAGATTTTTTTTAATGTGTTTGGATCTTGTTTTAGAAGGCTAGCAGTCATTCTTGTTTCAGATTTTGTTTATGTGTTTGGATCTTGTTTTAGAACGTTAGCAGTCATTCTTGTTCCAGATTTTTGCAGTTGTAGTAGTACTAGTAGCAGCATCAGTAGCCAAGTACTCACAGTTCGTTGGAGCAGTTGCTGGGTCGGTCCATGCGGTAGTGGTTGGAGAGGACGTAGTACAGGTCAGCCAGGGCGATGCACGGGTACGGCGACGCTCCTGCAAAAGGAACAAAGCGTTGAATGGCTCTTCCTTTTTTTCTCAGTGGTCAGCACCCAGGCTCTTGGCCATTTAGCCACTACCATCAGTAATCACCATCACTGCCACCACATCGTCATCGTAATCCACCATATCGTCTTCACCTACCCACGGTGACTACGTATCTCACACAAAAACAGTAGAGGTCAGATCAGCGGTTGAACGACCGCCGGCAGCAACAGCAGCAGCAGCAGCAGCACCATCACCACCACCACCACCCACATCTTCATCATAACCCAGCTTTTCCCCTTCATTTCCCCATGGTGACGATCTCCCACAGGAGGTAAGTGAGTAACTTGGTGTTTTACACCCAGTCAACCAGTACAGCTATATCAGGGCGAACCCATAGGAGGATCCCGAAGGACCAGACGTCAGGTTCAACCACAACCACCACCACCAACATCGTCATCACAACCTTCTTCTTCCTTCAATTACCCATGGTGACGATCTCCCACAGGAGAATCCCGCAGGACCAGACGTCAGACTGAGTGGTGAACAGCCGGTCCCTGAGCGGTTTCACCACCACCATCACCACCCACATTGTCATCACAGCCCTCTTCTCCCTTCACTCACCCATGGTGACGATCTCCCACAGGAGGATCCCGAAGGACCAGACGTCAGACTGAGTGGTGAACAGCCGGTCCATAAGCGGTTTCACCACCACTACCATCACCACCAATATTCCCACCACCACCACCGCCCCCTCCACCACCACCACCACCACCACCACTAACATCGTCATCATAACTCCCTCCTCTCCTTTACTTGCTTACCCATGGTGACGATCTCCCACAGGAGGATCCCGAAGGACCAGACGTCAGACTGAGTGGTGAACACCCGGTCCCTAAGCGGTTTTACCACTACTACCACCACCATCACCGCCACCATCCCCACCGCCACACTACCACCACCACCACAGCCCCAGCACCGCCCCCAGCACCACCACCATCACCACCGCCACGACGACGACGACGACGACCGCCACCACCACCACTACCACCAACACATCGTCATCATAACCCACCTCCTCTCCTTCACTTACTTACCCATGGTGACGATCTCCCACAGGAGGATCCCGAAGGACCAGACGTCAGACTGGGTGGTGAACACCCGGTCCCTCAGCGACTCGATGGCCATCCACTTGAGGGGCAGCTTGCCGTTGGTCAGCTTCTTGTACTGGTTGTCGTTGAAGATGTCCCTGGACAGGCCGAAGTCGCACACCTTGACCACCTTGTTGTAGTGCAGGAGGATGTTGCGGGCTGCCAGGTCACGGTGCACGTACTTCTTCTCCGCCAGGTACTCCTGAAACCAGCAAAGACACGGGCTGAGAACATGTAAGTACTTCTTTTTGTTCCTTGCGGGAACTCTGGGTCGCTTTACATGGGTGAAGGCACAGCAGCAGCAAGAGCAGCGCTACCCATTCGTATCAGTGTGTGTGTGTGTGTGTGTGTGTGTGTGTGTGTGTGTGTGTGTGTGTGTGTGTGTGTGTGTGTGTGTGTGTGTTGTGTGTGTGAGTGTGAGTGAGTGAGTGAGTGAGTGAGTGTGCGTGCGTGCGTGCGTGTGTGCGTGCGTGCGTGCGTGCGTGCGAGTGAGTGAGTGAGTGAGTGAGTGAGTGAGTGAGTGAGTGAGTGAGTGTGTGTGTGTGTGTGTGTGTGTGTGTGTGTGTGTGTGTGTGTGTGTGTGTGTGTGTGCGCGCGCGCGCCGTTTTTTCGTGTGTCCAAACAATAGTATGGCTGCCAGTGTTTGGGATTTTTAACGTGCGCACAGGTGTTTGTTGGTGTGTTTGTGTGAAGACTTTCGAGCGTTAATTAACTCCCTTGTGTGTTGATTCTGTGTGAAATGGGTCGAAGAAAAAGAAAAGAAAAAAAAGAGCTCCCGATGTACATACCCTACCCACCGCGGGAAAAAGGAGAGAACAGCAGTCTTGTCATGATTAAAAGAATAGCCAAACAGATAAATCGCAGATTATGGAAGGCAGCAACAAATTGGTGGGAGGGGGTGAACACCGGCGTGAGACTTGGCGGTTCCACGTTTTGCACGTGATATACGTCGCGACAAAACACCCAGGACAGCAGTGGCACCGCAGCTAAGTGTTCGAGATACGCTACCATCATCAACGGGGTGGGGGCACAGGGCGGGGGAGGTGACGTTGGTGCTGGGGTTGGGGTGGGGGATGGGGTAGGTCTAGGGGGTGGGGGGGGGGGGGGGTAGGGGTAAGGGAGGGGGGGTAGGGGTGGCGGTGGAAGACGGCCTTCAAACGTTTAAAGGGCCAGAGTACGGGGAAAGAAAGTTTACATGTTATTAGAATATCCACACAGTGTTTTTAGTTAAAAACAAAACAAAACAAAAACGAAAGTGGACGGAAGTGTGTGTGTGTGTGTGTGTGTGTGTGTGTGTGTGTGGTGTGTGTGTGTGTGTGTGTGTGTGTTCGTGCGTGCGTGCATGTGCGTGCGTGCGTGCGTGCGTGCGTGCGTGCGTGCGTGTGTGTGTGTGTGTGTGCCTAGACTGTAATCGATACATACACGCTCTTAGAGCATAATCAACTATGTAAATATAATACGCTATCTGTTTATAACCACCCGGACATAGCTCAGGAGCTGTGTGAAAGACGAGATGGCCGTCCTGGGCCCCCCTGTCCCTAACAGTCCTTATGGTCTGTGTGAACGTAAAGCAACATTAAACTAAAAGGAATACATTTAGAGCTCAGGAGCTGTGTGAGAGTCGAGATGGCCATCCCGGGCTCCCCGTCCCTAATAGTCGTTACGGTCTCTGTGGACGTAAAGCAACATTGAACGGACACTATCTCACAGAGCTCAGGAGCTGTGTGAAAGTCGAGGTGGCCATCCTGGGCTCCCCGTCCCTAACAGTCCTTATGGTCTCTGTGGTCGTAAAGCAACAGTGAACGAACACTATCTCACAGAGCTCAGGAGCTCCTCGTCCCAAATAGTGCGTACGGTCTCTGTGGACGTAAAGCAACACTGAACTCAAACTCGAACCACCCGGGCTTCCTGTAAAAGATTCCGACATCTGGGATGTACGCTTGCTGACGGCTCCCAGGATGCTTACTGCAGAAGTCTTAACCCCTTCATTGCCTTAGCATGTAATATTTCCGGGCGGAAAAGAGCACATATGTGCCTGAAAACAGCATATTTCCCGGTCCTATAACGAATCTAATTTTAATAGTGTGGGTTTTGATCAAAATCCTTTCACATGTTAATGCGAAAAACACACAAAAAGGCTTAAGGATTTCAAATGTCCTACTTTTATGGGCTGTTTTCAAGTGACACCATAGCAGTGAAGGGGTTAATATGCAGATCTGATCCACTTGCTTGATGTCGTTAGTAGTGTTCTTGTTCTTATTCTCGCTCTTGTATTGACCTGTACAAGTTGACTCGACGTTAAAGTATCCAACTACCTACCTGCCTACCTACCATTTGATGTATCCATCTATCTACCTGTCTGCCTGTCGATCTACCTACATACCTATCAACCCACCTGCCTATCTACCTACTACCTGCCTGTCGACCTAGCTACATACCTAGCTACCTACCTGCCTATCTACCTACTACCTGCCTGTCGACCTAGCTACATACCTATCTACCCACCTGCCTATCTACCTACTACCTGTCTGTTTACCTGCCTGTCGACCTAGCTACATACCTATCTACCTACCTGCCTATCTACCTACTACCTGCCTGCGTGCCTATCTAGCTAGCTAGTCGGTATATTTGTGGTGTATACTTGCTGTCATTGTTTGCATGGCGTTGCTGTTTTTGTGGTATAGTTATAGAGTACTTTTATTATGGATGTTTTTCGTGCATATAATAATACTATAGAGGCTGTGAGGTTCAGTTATTCTGGTATTCGTCCCTTCTTCTTTTGTCGGCTGCTCGGACTTTGTGTGCGCGTGATTACTGGGAATGAGTGTCAATAATTGAATCAAATGCCCCCATCCACTCACTCACTCTCTCTCTCTCTCTCTCTCTCTCTCTCTCTACACACACACACACACACACACACACACACACACACACACACACACACACACACACACACACACACACACAACAACAACAAAGAATTTAAAAAAAAACAACAACAACAAAACCACCATCTCACAAGGGTATAAATCGACAATCAGTGTTGCTTTTTTCTTTTTCTTTTGTTTTGTTTACGAGTTTCCTGTTTGTTTTTACATTTCTACGTGAACCTGAACATCAAAGAATAGCGGCCTGCGTTGGAGAAAGTTGGAGGACAGGAGTTTGAAAAACAAAAAAACAAAAAAAAAAAACCCAAGACAGAACAACCACAAAAAGCGACAGAAAACAACAAACACAACAACAACAACAACAATAAACAAAGCAAAACAACCACCACCACCACCACCTCCACCACCACCAAAAAACTGTAGGCTTTTTCCTTCAGAGATACCGTCGGTTACTCACAGAGCTGACATGCATCAAGGCAGTAAATCGGTACGCACCTTCCTCTCCACTCCCCCCTCCCCCCATCTCTCTCTCCTTCTCTCTTTCCATTCCTAGCCTTCCCCCTTTCTCTGTCTCTCTGTCTGTCTGTCTGTCTCCCCCTTTCTCTCTGTCTCTCTGTCTGTCTCTCTCCCTCTCTTTCCATTCCTAGCCCTCCCCCTTTCTCTCTGTCTCTGTCTGTCTGTCTCTCTCTCTCCCCTCTCTTTCCATTCCTAGCCCTCCCCCTTTCTCTCTGTCTCTGTCTGCTCTCTCTCCCTCTCTTTCCATTCCTAGCCCTCCCCCTTTCTCTCTGTCTGTCTGCCTCTCTCTCCCTCTCTTTCCATTCCTAGCCCTCCCCCTTTCTCTCTGTCTCGTCTGTCTCTCTCTCCCTCTCTTTCCATTCCTAGCCCTCCCCCTTTCTCTCTTGTCTCTGTCTGCTCTCTCTCCCTCTCTTTCCATTCCTAGCCCTCCCCCTTTCTCTCTGTCTGTCTGCCTCTCTCTCCCTCTCTTTCCATTCCTAGCCCTCCCCCTTTCTCTCTGTCTCTGTCTGTCTGTCTCTCTCTCCCTCTCTTTCCATTCCTAGCCCTCCCCCTTTCTCTCTGTCTGTCTGCCTCTCTCTCCCTTTCTCTCCTCCTCCCCCTTTCTCTCTGTCTGTCTGCCTCTCTCTCCCTCTCTTTCATTCCTCCCTCCCCCTTTCTCTCTGTCTGTCTGTCTCTCTCTCCCTCTCTTTCCATTCCTAGCCCTCCCCCTTTCTCTCTGTCTGTCTGCTCTCTCTCCCTCTCTTTCCATTCCTAGCCCCCTTTCCTCTGTCTGTCTGTCTCTCTCTCCCTCTCTTTCCATTCCTGCCCTCCCTTCTCTGTCTCTTCTGTCCCTCTCTCCCTTCCCATTCCTAGCCCTCCCCCTTTCTCTCTGTCTGTCTGCTCTCTCTCTCCCTCTCTTTCCATTCCTAGCCCTCCCCCTTTCTCTCTGTCTCTGTCTGTCTGCTCTCTCTCCCTCTCTTTCCATTCCTAGCCCTCCCCTTTCTCTCTGTCTCTGTCTGTCTGCCTCTCTCTCCCTCTCTTTCCATTCCTACCTCCCCTTTCTCTCTGTCTTCTGCTCTCTCTCTCCCTCTCTTTCCATTCCTAGCTCCCCTTTCTCTCTGTCTCTCTGTCTTCTTCTCTCTCCCTCTCTTTCCATTCCTAGCCCTCCCCCTTTCTCTCTGTCTCTGTCTGTCTGTCTGTCTCTCTCCCTTTCCATTCCGCCCTCCCCCTTCTCTCTGTCTCTCTCCTCCCTCCTTCTCCCTCCCCCCTCTCTCTCTTTCCATTCCTAGCCCTCCCCCTTCTTTCTCCCCTCTCTCTCTCTGTGTTTCTGTCTGCCTGTGTGTATCTCTCTCCCCGTTCCTTACCCTAGCTCCCTTTTGAACGCATTACCAAGCGGTGTTAACTGTCATCTCGTCCGGATTTATGTGAAAAATACGGCGGAAATTGTTTGATCATGCCACTTATTGCTTCACGCGCGCGCTCGTGTGTGTGTGTGTGTGTGTGTGTGTGTGTGTGTGTGTGTGTGTGTGTGTGTGTGTGTGGTGTGTGTGTGTGTGTGTGTGTGTGTGTGTGTGTGTGTGTGTGCGCGCGTGTGCAGGTTGGTAGCGTGTGCGTGCGCCAGTGTGTGTTTGGGGGGTGGATGGGTGGGTGCGCGGGCGTGGTGATTTTGCGTGTGTATGTGTTGTGTGTGTGTACGCAGGCACGCGCGTCAGCCTGAGAGAGAGAGAGAGAGAGAGAGAGAGAGAGAGAGAGAGAGAGAGAGAGAGAGAGAGAGAGAGAGATCGTGTAATGTAGCCTACATGTGGATATACTTTCGTGCGTACGTTTTCTGTGTAATGTAATAATAGTATATAGTAGTAGTAGTGGCAGCAGCAACAGCAGCAGAAGTAGTAGTAGTAGTAGTAGTAGTAGTAGTAGTAGTAGTAGTAGTAGTGTGTGTGAGGTGTTTTTATAAAGCGTGCCAAAACTAGTGAGAGAAAGATGCAGCAGCGCAGGTGCACACCGGTTGAGGTGCACTGGTGGCATGCGGCACGATCTGCATGTGCTATGCATCGGGTGTTTGCACCTGCCTCTGTGTGTGTGTGTGTGTGTGTGTGTGTGTGTGTACAAGAGAGAGAGAGAGAGAGAGAGAGAGAGAGAGAGAGAGAGAGAGAGAGAGAGAGGAGAGAGAGAGAGAGAGAGAGCGAGCGAGCGAGCGAGCGAGCGAGCGTGCGTGCGTGCGTGCGTGCGTGTGTGTGTGTTACAAGAGAGAGAGAGAGAGAGAGAGAGAGAGAGAGAGAGAGAGAGAGAGAGAGAGAGGGATGCGGATGGACGTACAGAAGGAGATGCATTTACTGACTACCGGCTCGCGTAGCACTTTTGCGTGCCTGTTTGTTGTTCATCATAAAATTGCCTTTCTGTTTGGCATGAATGTAAACAGGATAGGCCTATTGAAAGCAGAGAGAGAAAGAAATAAAATCGTTATCCGCCATTCCATACCCATCCTCCTCATTCTTCTTTCTACCTTTTTGCTTTTACCCCATTCTTCTCTCTGTCTCTGTGTCTCTCTGTCTGTGTCTGTCTGTCTGTCTGTCTGTGTCTGTCTGTCTGTCTGTCTGTGCCTCTCTGTCTGTGCCTCTCTCTCTCTCCCTCTCTCTCTACCCCTGCTTTTTCTAGCGCAGGTAATAACATCTTTCGTCTTTTTCCAGCTGGTGGAAAGTACAGTTCACGAGGCTGTAAAATCGAGTTTACAAGGACGTTGCGCCTGGTTGCAGCTAGACTAGTCGTGCCTTGGTGACTGATTTTGTTTTCTCTCTCAAAACGCTCCAGTTCAGTATACCCTGGTCAATCCAGGCCGAGAGAAGAAGAAGAAGAAGAAGAAGAAGAAGAAGAAGGGTCGGAACACAAACTGGACTTCCGATATCATTCAATTTACTGTCGTTCCCGTCCGTCCGTGCGTGCGGGCGTTCGTCCAAACTGGACTGAACTCTTCCAGCCGCGTAGAGCAAGTAGTGCGTGCACCCCTACGCTCTGCAAGAGCGGGTCGTACCATTTTCTCACCGCTTCAAAGGGCGGTGGGGAAGAGAAGAAGGGGCGGAGGGGGGCACTGGGGAGTTGGGGGGGGGGGGGGGCGAATGACTAATGACGAATCTCTCTCTCTCTCTCTCTCTCTCTCTCTCTCTCTCTCTCTCTCTCTCTCAGTTCTTCTAGCCCTGCCTTCAAACTAGTCTTTAACCCCTTCCTCCCAAACAAAAACAAAAACAAACAAAATGTCTCCGTCCGAAGTACCCCGCAGCGGAAGTTCGAGTGGAACATTAAAAAGAAAGAGATGGAGAATACGAGTAAACGCTGACTATTCCCGATGAACGAACACCTTTCAGGCAGCTAAAAGCGCGCGCACACACACACACACACACACACACACACACACACACACACACACACACACACACACACACACAGCACACACACACGCACACACACTCACACACACACACACACACACACACACCCCACACACACGCGCACGCACACGCACGCACACACGCACGCACGCACACAACAACAACAACAACAACAACAAACAAGACAAAACAACACAAAAACAAACAGCCCCCCCCCCCCCCCCCCGAGAAAACCAACAACACCGAACGAACAAAACAAAAACAAACCCCGTGAAGGTCACAGATAACTGGAATAGGATTTTTTTGGTTTAAATCAGTAAAGATTTTATAAATTGAAACAGAAGACATTCTGCTGTGCCATCTCTCCTTTCTGGAGCATCGATTTCAAAGGCACTGTCCTAATCCTTTGCTGAAAAGCAAGTAAAGTGCATTATCGTAGACACCTTAGGCCTGGGAGAGGAGGTGGAGGGATGGGGTGGGGGTCGGTTGGAGTGGGGTGAGAAGGACTGTGGTCAGGGTTACAGGTGGAGGGGGTCGGTCGGGGCGGTGGGGGGGGGAGAGGACAGGGGTCAGGGTTACAGGGGGTGGGGGTGGGAGTGGAGGGGGTGAGAAGGACAGGGGTCAGGGTTACGGGGGTGTGGGGGGTTGGAGTGGGGTGAGAAGGACAGGGGTCAGGGCTACGGATGGGTGGTGGTGGGTGGGTGGGTTGGAGTGGGGTAAGTGGCACAGAGGTCAGTCAGGGTTACGGGTGGGTGGTGGGTGGGTTGGAGTGGGGTGAGTGGGACAGGGTCTTTGGAGTGGGGTGAGAAGGACAGGGGTCAGGGTTACGGGTGTGGTCGGAGGGGTGGCGGGGTGTCGCTGAGGAGAGCAGGCGGAGGGATAAAAATCGGCTACTCAGAGCTCAGGAGCTGAGAGCCGGTTTGGCCTAGCGTTAAGGCGGTAGGCTGGTAAGCGGAAGGACCTCGGTTCGATACCGCTTCGGCTCTCCTTTCTCTTCAAAAGTTGTGGTGTGTGGACACTGTCCCTCACAATTAATGAAACATTAACTGAATGGCTCTCATCGCTGCCTATCTTAATGCAGGTCATTCTGGTTGTGACAGTGTAGCGATAGGTATATACTCTCCCTCTTCCCCCACCCCCATACCCTCTTCCCCCCATTCTCCCCGTCCCTAGTAAGCCAATGGTTTCTGTGGACGTTAAACACCATGTTTACTTGCTCAGGAGCTGTGTGAAAGTCGAGGTGGACGTCCCGGGCTCCCATCCCTAATAAACCTACGGTTTCTGCGGACGTAAAGCAACAATTCAACCATCAGCAGCATCTCAGAGCTCAGGAGCTGTGTGAAAGTCGAGGTGGACGTCCCGGGCTCCCATCCCTAATAAACCTACGGTTTCTGCGGACGTAAAGCAACACTTCAACCAGCATCAGCTACAAGGTTGAGCCGCTTTGGCATAGCGGCTGGCCACCAGAAGAGCCTTGGTTCAATTCCTCTTCGGCTCTGCTTTCTCTTCAAAAATTGTGATTTGCTGACACTGTCTTGTGACTTTGCCCCTCAGAATTAATGAGACATAAAAAAGTGCCTCTCATCGTTGTGGTTGACTGGGCTCAAAGCACCAACTAACTAACTCTCATCGTTTTCCGGCATTAATTTTTTTGCCGCAGGATTCATTCTTGTGGTGACAGTGTAGCATTAGGTGTAGTCTCCCTCTTCCCCCAGCTACTGGGATCTCTGTCCCCGACAGTACCTCTTCGGAGACAACTCGGCGTTAAACCGGTTTAACCAACCAATTCAGCTGCAAGGTTTTACCGTTTGTTTGTTCACGTGGATGCCGCGGACAATAATAATAATAATAAATCATAGGGAATGTATAGAGCGCTTCTGGAGACGCAAAGCG
>JABMCL010000438.1:2072500-2075000 GCA_018857735.1 Alviniconcha marisindica | reverse complement strand
ACTTATACGTATTCAAATTTTTTTAAACAGTCGTAAGAAGTGGGTAAAACGCAAACTGGAAACCTCTTCTCAAATATATATATGCTTTCTCAAGTCAAAGAAGAAGAAGAAGAAGAAGAAGAAGACGACGAGAGAGAGAGAGAGAGAGAGAGAGAGAGAGAGAGAGAGAGAGAGAGAGAGAGAGAGAGAGAGAGAGAGAGATCTTTGCACTCATATTTTGTTGTGCTTTTAAACTCTTTTTCTATGTCTCACTGGCTCATTTGTCTCTCCCCCCCCCCTTCTGCTCCCCCCACCCCACACACTGATTTGAGTTTGAGGAGAGAATAGCACCAAGGTGGGTCCTTGAGATGCGAAATTGCGACGTCATGTTTCTAACAACGAGCCGCCGAACCAACTCCGAAACATTGTAGACATTTAGAAATGTCATCACCCTCCCCCCAAACTCGTTTTTCTGCACTAAGACTGGAGTCCACCCCCCCTCCACCCCCCCAACCCCCCCTTCCCCAAAACAAGAACAAGGAAGAAGAACAACAACAACAAACTCGTTTTTCTGCACTAAGACTGGAGTCCACCTTCCCCCCGCCTTCCCCAAACCCCCCAAACAAGAAGAAGAACAACAACAAACTCGTTTTTCTGCACTAAGACTGGAGTCCACCTTCCCCCCGCCTTCCCCAAACCCCCCAAACAAGAAGAAGAACAACAACAAACTCGTTTTTCTGCACTAAGACTGGAGTCCACCTTCCCCCCCCTTCCCCAAACCCCCCAAACAAGAAGAAGAACAACAACAAACTCGTTTTTCTGCACTAAGACTGGAGTCCACCTCCCCCCCCTTCCCCAAACCCCCAAAACAAGAAGAAGAACAACAACAAACTCGTTTTTCTGCACTAAGACTGGAGTCCACCTCCCCCCCCCCCCCCTCCATCCCACCAACCCCCAAAAACAACAGCAGCAGCAGCAACAACAACAACAAATACAACAACTCGTTTCTCTGCACTAAGACTGCAGTCCACCTTTCTCTGTCTCTCTGTCTCTCTGTCTCTCTCTCTCTCCCCCCCCCCCCCACCCCATCCCCGGAGCACACCCACGGCGACCGTTGTGGCAATGAATCCAGGACACAGCGAGGCGCGAAACAGAGATGGACAGATCTTGGAGACGAGGAGCCATCACACTAGAATACGCTGCAGGCATGCAGAGCGCCTCGAACTGGTTTGTACCTGAAGCAGGTACCTACCACAGCGGCAGTCAGAGCCTGGCTCAGGTACCAGCCGTAGCAAGTACGAGTCCTTATCAGGTATCACGGCAGTCAGAGTCGAGCTCACGTAACATAGCAAGTACGAGTCCTGGCAGTCAGAGTCGAGCTCACGTACTATACATTTACATTTATAGCAGGTATGAGTCCTGATCAGGTACATGGCAGGAAAGAGTCCAGATCAGGTACCATGGCAGAGGCAGAGTCTAGCTCAGGTATCATGTATTTATAGCAAGCACGAGTCCTGATCAGGTACATGGCAGGACAAAGTCCAGCTCAGCAGGTCTAATGACAACGTTCCTGCACCACAACACACTGAAGTGAAAGTTTCACTGGGGGGATAGGGTGCGGGGTGGAAGGGTGGGGGGTGGGGGGTGGGGGGGTAGGGGAAATGGACACAATATGTGAGAGTACTAGCGATAGGCCAGCATCAAAAACTACAGCAACGACTCCTGATCGGTAGGTCAGGTAATCGCATAACTGAATTCCGCGCTCCGTTGAAAGCCATCGCATTTCCCGGTGCAGTTCCCCTCCGAATCTTTCTCGCGGCGTCGATTATGTAAGAGGAAAATTGTATCTCGTATAAAAAAGATAAAAAAAGTGAAACAAGAATGACTGCTAGCGTTCTAAAACAAGATCCGAACACATAAAAGGTTCAAAAGAACGCTATTTATTACGACAAAAAACAACAACAACATGCGGATTTTCCGGGTAAGCCCCTTTTTCAAACTACAAAGCAACACGTAAATAACAGTTAAACGGTAAAAATTGAGGTGTAGGACACGTATTTGCTTTTGCTTGAGTTGTTTTGTTTTCTTGCTTTGGTGTCCAGTGTGTTTCTCATATGGAGTCGGCGAGTTTTTTCTTCTTCTTTCTTTCAACATGTCCATTGTTCTTGCGTCCCATAACCGTTTGTGCGTCGCTTGGACGCAGGTATCTGTGCCGAAAACTAGGGCGTAGTTTTATTGTATCCCATTAAAAAATAAATCGTAAAAAAAGAAGAAAAAACAAAAACAAAAAACAAACAAAAAACCCCAGAAAAACAAAAGCCACCATTCTTCCAAGCACTGGACAAGACAAAAACAGATAAATGGTTTAGCTCCCCATCTCATTTTTCGTCGTTTTCTGTTGTTTAAGTGTAGTTTTGTAGCTTACTAAAGGGGATTACCCTGAAAATTCGCATATGGTGTTTTGTCCTAATAAATAGCGTGTTTTTTTTAACCTTTTATGAGTTTGGATCTCGTAAAATAA
>JABMCL010000438.1:2035000-2060000 GCA_018857735.1 Alviniconcha marisindica | reverse complement strand
GACACACAATTTTTGCGGATAATAGGACTAAACGCGGTCCCCTTTGACAACCGCCGTCACCGAAGGCTGGCGCTGACACGATTTCCATTCACAAGGTGCATCAATAATGGTGATGATGTGTATCATAGACGGGAACTGCCACAAGTATAATTTTTGTCGCAACAAAAGACAAGCATACTTTTGACACGACAAAAGACGCGTTTTGTCGCGACAAACAATTTTGTCACAACAGTTTTGTCGCGACAAGCATACTTTTGTCGCAACAAAAGACGTGTTTTGTCGTGACAAAAACATGTTTGTCGTGACAAACACGTGTTTGTCGCTACAAAAATGATACTTGTGGCAGCTCCCGCCAATGACAGATGTGGGGTTTAATGTCCTCGGATGTCGGGCTGACACTTGTATTAGGGATATTCACCAAAGGGTGGATAGCAATACTGACACAGCTACCGTGACACGGCTGACACGTGACATTCCCAGAAGGGTGGGTGAAAAACACTTAATCGTTCCTTCTGATACGTGGGATTTTCTAAAAGGATGGCCGACAACGCTGATGTTTCTTTCGACTCGGCTTCAAAGGGTGGCTTGGATGGCGATACTTGAAATCTTGTCCTACTGTCAAGATATGCGTTCACCAAAAGCGTGGATGACTAATTATTAGCTCGACGTCTTCTGCAGACGGTGCAGAAAGCTCGTAGACGCTATACAATTATTAGGGACATCTCGGACATCTCGTCTTCAGGCTGTGTCAGATACCGGGGTTGACAGAGACCCCCCAGTGTCGCTTATCGCTTCCCCGAAGTCGAGCAAAGAAACGCTATCACTCTTCGTCACGCAGCGGGCGGTCTGGTTTAGGTTCTGCTCGCATCTGCCGTCTTTTTTTCTTCTTCTCCAGTTCTCTCTTTAGAGAGCCGGCAGCTTACCCGGCGAGACCCTGTCCCTAACGCACGTTACGTACGTGCATCTGTCGTCTCCCGTCTCTCCTCCTGGTGCAGGGACCGAGCCGCGGCCAGGAAGACTCGATCAACCCCTGGCACCCGCGCGCAGCCAGCCCGCACACTGACAGTGCAAACGGCAGTTTTTGCATGTCGCGTTAACAACGGCACGTGCCACACGAGGCTTTTCTTCGTTTCGGCGGGAAAGTGATACTCGAGTTACGTACGCTATCTAACACCCGGCAATGGGGATGTGTCGGCACAACCCCACGTTCGGTTTCGGCTCGTCAGTTGCGCGTCGGTGTCCCGGTCGGGTCGGATTAAGATCTTGTAAACATGGCGCTTAACGTCCACAGAAACCATAGGGCTCATTAGGGACGGGGAGAAGGGGGGGGGGGGAGGTGGAGGGGAGAGGGAGATTATATAACTATCGCTACACTGTCAACACCAGAATGACTTCTGCATTAAGGTGGGCGGCGATGAGAGCCATTTTAATGTTTCATAATTGTGAGCGAAAAGGTCACAAGACAGTATCCACAGACCACAACTTACGAAGTGTAAGGAGAGCCGAAACAGATTCGAACCGAGGTCCCCTCTGCTTACCAGCCTAACGCCTTACCGCTAGGCCAAACCAGCTCACCTTTAAGATCTAGACTCTTTCTGTGCATTAATAGGAAACGCCGCTCATCTGGCATTTAACGGAGATGACGTCAGTGTACAGAAGTCACGACGTCTTCTAGTGTAGACAGCGTAGAAAGCTCGTAGACAAAAGCAATCTTCCTTCGTCTTGTAATGAGTGTACTTGGCACCACACAACATTCCTAGAGCAATTGTGTTGACACTTGGCAATAAAGTTGTGTTGTACTGTCTCACGACCCCCTCCGTTCCCGACCTCCTTATCGCCCTGATATTCAGCCATCATAGCTCAGGAGCTGTGTGAGAGTCGAGGTGGCCGTCCTGGGCTGTCCGTCCTAACGAGCCTTCTGGTTTCCGTGGACGTAAAGCTATATTGAACCATGCTTCGGCATTGGTCTCAGCTTGTCCCTAATATGTCAACTGACATCTGAGGATATTAAGCAACACTACCTACCTACCTACGACAGTACAACTGTGGGGTGTCTAAAGACAGTACAATTATGAGGGGTGTCTAACGACAGTACAACTGTGGGGTGTCTAACGACAGTACAACTGTGGGGTGTCTAACGACAGTACAACTGTGAGAGGTGAGAGGTGTCTAACGACAGTACAACTGTGGGGTGTCTAACGACAGTACAACTATGAGAGGTGTCTAACGACAGTACAACTGTGGGGTGTCTAACGACAGTACAACTGTGGGGTGTCTAACGACAGTACAACTGTGGGGTGTCTAACGACAGTACAACTTGGGGGCGGTGATGACAGTACTACGAGGGACTGTCAGCAACAGTACAGCTAAGGGTTATCTAACAACAGTACAACTAAGGGTTATCTAACAACAGTACAACTAGGGGTTATCTAACAACAGTACAACTAGGGGGTGTTAACGACTGTACAACTAGGGGTTATCTAACAACAGTAAACTAGGGGCTATCTAACAAAAGTACAACTAAAAGGTGTTAACAACTGTACAACTAGGGGTTATCTAACAACAGTACAGCTAGGGGCTATCTAACAACAGTACAACTAGGGGTTAATCTAACGACAGTACAGCTAGGGATTATCTAACAACAATACAACTAGGGGTTATCTAACAACAGTACATCTAAGGGGTGTTAACGAAAGAACACCTAGGGCATGCAGATGCCAGAGTGGCGGGTACGTCGCCCTTGAATGTATGACGGGTGTAGGGAAACGGTTGCACGCGCCACCGTCTCACCCAACACTGGGCGAACCTCGCTCGGGGTTTTAGCCTCGGAACGCTTCAGAACAAAGGAAGGTGTTGTTTCCCGCAAGAACAGCAAGACTCGCAGTCTCACTTCGCCATCTATTACTTACGCTGGTGTAACTCAGTCGGGGCACTCCGCTGAGTACCGTTTTCCCTTTCGCCCTTGGCCGAACGACCTGGGAGCCGTTGTGTGTCATCAAGCCTCACAAATCATCTTCACTCAACAGTTGGCATGTGCTCTTGTCAGGAGGAGAGAAAGAGAGGGAACCCCCCCCCCCCCCCACAAGAACCCCTGTTTTGAGACACAGTAGCGATGGCACACATAATTATCATCTGCTTGCCGTGCGAATAAAAAGCAAAAAAAATAAAAAATGAGAGGAAGTAGGCGGCTGGGACAGATAGCCTGCCTATATAGCGAAGGGATAACAGCAGAGTGCATTAAACCAGCAAACCCCACTGCTGTCTGGATCGTTCTGGGATTTTACGTGTGATAGATAAGCTGATTTTGCGACCCTCTCCAGTTCGCCCCCAGCCTCGCCTCTGTGCTTGATAATGCAGACTGCATACTGCGTAGCAAAGTCCTCGCCGTACACCGCATCTCAGTTTCTTTCTGTCTTGTCCAAGCCGTTCAGTGTGATCTGGGTTCCTTGTGGAGCACCTGCCCCTGAGTGACCACAACACACTAAAACCCCGGGACCAAGGCCTCACAGTCGTGTTAAAGTCGAGGAGGCTGTCCTGGGCTCCCCATCTCTAAGTCCGTACGGCCTCTGTGGACGTAAAGCATCACCGAACGAAAGAGCTCAGGAGCTGTGTGAAAGTCGAGGTAGCTGTCCTGGGCTCCTTGTCCCTGATAGTCCTTGGACGTAAAGCATCACCGAACGAAAGAGCAGGCCTCAGAGCTCAGGAGCTGTGTGAAAGTCGAGGTAGCTGTCCTGGGCTCCTTGTCCCCAATAGTCCTGTGCGGCCTCTGTGGACGCAAAGCAACACTAAAGGGATCGTGTCAGAGCTCAGAAGTTCTGTGAAAATTGAGGTGGCTGTCCTGGACTAGCTCCCTGTCCCTGATAGTCCGCACGGTCTCGGGTGTGGACGTAAAGCAACACTGAACTCGACCAAAGGCCAGAGAAACTGTACTCTGTCCACGACAACCGGTGGCCACCAGACGGCGACCGGAGTCATCAGTGTTATCTTCCTTGCGCTTTTCAATCCCCCACATCATGATGGACGAGTGTACCGAAGTCTTCTCGGATGAATTCAAAGCACAGCTGGGCTGGAGGCTTTGCCAGACTGCGGCCAATGGGCGATACGCATGCTGTGTGGAAATTACCATTTTGTTTATATTTACATTCAGGGGCACGTGGATCCTTTAAATTACTACAGGCGAAAGGACCTTAGCACAAGAGAAGGGATATTCTTCCTCTCCCCCCCCCCCTTGTTGTTGTTGTTCTTGTTGTTGTTGTTGTTCTTCTTCTTCTTCCACCTTTCATTTTTTGTTTTTCTCTTCCTCCACCGTCTTCTTCTTCGTTCGAACATCTGGTTGTGCTTTTGGATCTAGAGTGAAGATTCGTGATGAAGCCCGCAGTCATCTTCGGGTTTGGCTTGCTCTCCGAAATTCTCTACCACACGCACCATGTCCACCCTCCTGGCCATGTCTTTTTATGCCGTCCTCTTTTCGTTGCGATGTAGTATTATACACCCGTTTTTCGGGAGACGATAAGACAAGATTGTTTATTGTCCATACTAAAATCATGCACGGAAATTTGTCTCTTGTCTGCAGATTACGTAACATTGAACTCTAACACACACACACACACACACACACACACACACACACGCACGCACGCACGCACGCACGCACGCTCGCACGCACACACACACACACACTCGCACACAAACACGCACGCATATACACGCACGCACACCACCCCACACACACACACACACACACACACACACTCGCTCGCTCGCACGCACGCGCGCACGCACGCACGCACGCACGCACGCACGCACGCACACACACACACACACACACACACACACACACACACTCTCATACCATTTGAGGGCCACGAACCGACGGGGATAAAAGTGAACATTGCCCTGACATCTCTGACTGAGAAGTCCAGGTCAAGGTTTTACGTTAACGGTTCAACAGTCTAAGAGTTCACTTGAATGTGAGACTTTCAGACGGTGATTTTTAAGTGGCTCCGTCTACAGACTGTAGGGCCAATCCGACCGAACATCATTCGCACAGTGCAGAGAGGTGATCGGCACGGCTCAGTCGGTAAGGCGTCGGACAGAAAGCCAGGCGCTACAGTGACGCAGGTTCGATTCCCCGGTGCGGCAAAGGGTGCTTCTCCCAGAGTCAACATTCGGTGCAGGCTCTCTTACGGCGTTGGCGCGTACAACATCGGTGTGCTAATCGCATGCATTACTATCTGCACGCACTTAACAAATCCCAAACACTGTCAGACATACTATTTTGTTTGGAGACACGCAAAGACTGCATACGCTCATAGGAATGGGTAGCGCTGCTCTTTCGGCTCATGTTGCCTCGCCCAGGCAAGGCAACCCGAATTTCCCGCATGGGATTAATGAGGTATCTCTGTCTCTGCCTCTCTCTGTCTCTGCCTCTCTCTCTGTCTCTCTCTTTCTTTGTCTCTGTCTTTCTTTCTCTCTAAATCGGAGTCGCTGCCTAGCTTTGGTTACGAAACTGCACAAACCCATACACATTAATGTTTTGGTTTGAGACTCATACTCACTTTGGTTTGAGCATTTAAATCAAGTAAAACCTCTATGTGCTATTCCACCAGGAAGGTTTCACTTCTACCGTTTACACAGTTCGGATTACTTCATCCTGACTAGAACTTACTCTTCTCGTCGACGTGAAACACTAATCACTGTCCCTGAAAGCACAGACAGTTGATAATCGGCGATAATTTGTCATTGGTGAGGCACGTTCACTGGGGAAGAATGTTGCCAACTGTCTACAGATGCTGAAGCTCAAAAATCAATGTGAACAAAGAACAAAAGCACCGGGTGTCTGCTTCTTTTAGAGAGCTTTCTCCCACAACTGACCTGGGTTGTGCCTTGATCATTTCAGTGTTTCCCTCGAATCGAAAAACGGAAGCTGGAGCGTCAAGCTCATTTCTAGGACCCCAGCGCAGACTCACCCGTAAAAAACTTGGGAAAATGAGTGCGAGGAATTCCACGTCAGACCCCTTTTGTTTTCATCGTGTTACGTGTATATTTAGCTACCGCAATCTGTCATTTAAAGGTGTTGCAAGCCTCGCTGGGGTGCGTTTGCTTTTTTTTTGTCGCTGCGATAGGATCCTTCTCAGATATCGCCTGCCTGACGCTCTGCTACTTCGAAAGCTCGAGGGTTAGTCATGCTAACGTGAATGTTTTCATTTGCAGCTTGCAGTTCTTGGCTACCGGAATAACAGCAAGCATAAAGGCACCCCTGAACAGTAAAAGTAACTATGTAGGCTGGCAATTGAACTTGCACGTTAACTAATACCCTTTACAGTTGTCGATTTTCAAAAGTCTTCAGTCCTTTTGCAGGTGGACTAATTCGGGAAAGAGGCAGATATTTCATGAATATTTATCAGTACTATATCGTATAACTATAGAACGAGTGGAAAACAGCGCCAAACGCCATGACGTTTTACACTGACAAAGACAGTCCTCAAGTAGGAGCTGTCTCCTCGGCACCAGCATAATAAAAACGCCTCACTGGAACTCTCTCCATTCAGACATTAGACATGCGAAAACCCTAGACACATTCTGAGCCAAACTCAGGTTCTCCCTTTTCACTGTCCACTTCACTGATTAACAATCCTAATAATTTTCTGAGAATGATCTTCCTGTTGCTGCTGCTGCTGCTGTGTGTGTGTGTGTGTGTGTGTGTGTGTGTGTGTGTGTGTGTGTGTGTGTCGTGCGTGTGCGTGCGTGTGTGTGTGTGTTTTGTGTGTGTGTGTGTGTGTGTGTTGTGTGTGTGTGTGTGTGTGTGTGTGTGTGTGTGTGTGTGGTGTGTGGTGTGCGTGCATGGTGCGTGCGTGCATGCGTGCGTGCGTACGTGTGGTGTGGTATGTGCTGTACTAGTATTGTTATTATGAATAATTATATATTTTATATTGCATTATAATATTGTAATATTCTTATAATTGTTACACTAGTGCATTATGGAGGCGCTTAGAACGTATATGGATTTGCTCCCTACAAGTACCATTTTCAATGATTGATCATTGCCTTCATTTGATTGCCTGCCGTTCGTGGTTTCTTTTACATCCAAAAACAAGACTATAACGCCCTCTTACGTGTATATTTAGCTACCGCTATCTGTCATTTAAAGGTGTTGCAAGCCTCGCTGGGGTGCGTTTGCTAGCGCTGCAGGGTGTCCCAAAGTCTCTGAGTACGAACTGGAGTACGAACATTGAACACTGGAGCAGGTTAAAGTAAAAGTCCAAGGTTTTTAAGATGCAAAATGACCATCGAAATGATTGACAAATGAGTCACTAGTTTCAGATTTAATGAAATAAAATATAGATAAAAAATGTTTAATTGGGTTTTTAATCGATTTTATTTTCTGTAGACTTTCCCGGAAGTGACGTCAGTCTGGGGAGTCAGTGCGGTTGCCATCTTAGATTCTTCAGTAAACTGTGTATGCGTGTGGTCGACAAAAAAGTTAACTATGCCGGCCTACTGTGTTGCCGCGAACTGTAACAATTCGCAGACGACCCCAGGTATAACAATGCACGAGCTCCCGCGCAATCGACCCGCAGTGAGGCGAAAGTGGATTAAATTTATACAATTCAAACGAGCTGACTTTCTTGCTGCGCCGCATCCCGCCCATTTGTGTAGCGAGCACTTCAGTGAGTGAGATTTCGCAAACTCCATGGAATAACGTATGGGGTTTGCTGACACGATGTTCCGGTACTCTTTCAAAATCCTGCCTGACAGGCTCAAACTAATACGGCTGTATCCTTGTGGGTCTCTCGGGCAAAGTATCCGTTTCGTCTTCGGAGTTCGAGTTGGCCATTTTGCAGCGACTCCCCAGAGTGACGTAGCAGGCATATGGTCACGTGATTTGGGCGTCATGGCGACGCTTTCTGTACGACAGAAAATACCTTTTTTCGTGCATTTATAACCCTCAGATCACAGTTTCACCTACATCATTGTTCTCAGCGAGCTTTAACGGAAATCGTGTCAAAAATCACCCCTAACCTTGGACTTGTCCTTTAAAGAACACTGGAACAGGTCATGCATGCTTCTGTCGTGGTGCCGTGCATTCTGCCTTTCCAATGTTTGTCTTATCAGTTCATTCTACTTCATTTTTAAAAATCCCCATCCTCGATCTTCAAGCATGAAAGTGACGCTAAGCGGCGAACATGCAGTGACTCGGACTGTTACTTAAAATGTGATGGCTGAATGTAGGTAGGTAGTGTTGCTTAATGTCCTCAGATGTCGGTTGACATATTAGGGACAAGCTGAGACCAATGCCGAAGCATGGTTCAATATAGCTTTACGTCCACGGAAACCAGAAGGCTCGTTAGGACGGACAGCCCAGGACGGCCACCTCGACTCTCACACAGCTCCTGAACTATGATGGCTGAATGTGTTTTGCCCTGGCGTTATGACCTTCCCGGTTGGCATGGTGTTTGACAAGCGTAGCCTCCGGCAGACAACCATATGTTCGTCTCTTAAAGTCTCTGCGTAGAAGGGAGCGCAAAGAACCACGAGGAAGACGAGCGCTGAACCCTTCAGCAGAATTTAATAGCCGCAGTTTTGGTTTTCTTCATGAGCCGGTGCTTCGTAGACAGACGCAAAGATGTACACGGTTTTCCCGGCTACGAGCAGGAACAGGCGCGAACATGAGTCACTTGTTTTCGCTGCGTGATTGGAGTGGGCACAATACACAGTTAAAGTGGCGGCAAAACTGGGCTAACCTATTGTACAACACTCTCCGTATACTGACAGCGCGTCTGCCCCCCTTCCCCCCCCCCTCCCCCTCCCGAACCTCCCCGCTCCACCTCCCCTTCCCCTCCCCCCATCCCCCACCCTCGACCCTTTCCCCATGATACGGGTACCCTCGTAGTGCTGAGGTCTTGCCAGGGTGCACTCTAAAACTCATGCTATCTGTTTACCCTTCGCTAAATCGGTATCACGGTTAGGATGAAGCCTGAACATGTTTTGGGGGCTACAGAAACGACAAGTGCGACAGAAAGCCTGACGTTGGGTCCACGGGTGACGTCTTCCTCGAAAATTAATCCTGATGACGCGCAAAGAGCGAAGACATAGACGGTCACAAACCAGCGGAAAGAAACCGGGATGGTTTTGAACTGAGAGCCCCATCGTGCTCCATGAACTAACTGGCAAGAGTTCAGTTCGGTGCTTGTCGTGCCCCTGCCAGTTTGGAACTTTTCCCGCCCCGAAGACGTTGTGTGACGTCACTGACAGACCTTTTCTCATTTACCTCTTCTTCTTCGTCCTATGAAGCGACCGCAGTCATCGTGTTGATTATTAATTTTTGTCAGCAGCGAAAAAAAAAAAAAGAGAAAAAAAAGAAGAAGAAGAAGAAGAAGAACAACAACAAGTTTTGGATTACTGCAGTCTGGAGGCCCTTGACGGTACTTAGCTGAGGACGCATGACATCCTGTTGCATAGTTCAGGAGCTGTGTGAGAGTCGAGGTGGCCGTCCTGAGCTGTCCGTCCTAACGAGCCTTCTGGTTTCCGTGGACGTAAAGAATTATTGAACCGTGCTTAGGCATTGGTCACAACTTGTCCCTAATATGTCAACTGACATCTGAGGACATTAAGCATCACTTCATCACATCCTGTTGAGTTCCAAGATTTTTGTGTATCCCCATGCAAATCGAAAACCGTAAAATTAATACCTCTGGTTTGCCAAGACTTTTTTTTGATGCCATTCTCAGGAGGCTCTAGAACGGACGGTAACAAATTAGCTGGCAAACTCGGAAAGGGTTAACAGCTCCAGCCCTTTAAAAACATTGTCTCGCCAAACATGTCGAAGCCATTAGTCAGAATAAAAACTTAAAGCCAAAGTGCATTCTTCCAAGCATTGGACACGCAAACAGCATAGATTCTTCCAAGCACTGGACAGGTAAACAACATAGCTCAACCAAAAACAGGTAAGTGGCTTAGCTCTCCGTCTCATTTTTCATCGTTTTTCATCGTTTAACTGTTCTTTAATTAACATCGTTTGGCAACTTATTAAAGGGGATTACCCCCAAAATTCGCATGTTGTGTCTTGTCCTAATAAATTATAACGTTCTTTTGAACCTTTTATGTGATTGGATCTTAAAGACAAAAACGTGGTATCATTCAATCGTTCAAAGAAAGCAATGGAGCTAGAAATCTAACCAAGAAAAAGTTAAGATCGGTAAACCGCAGTCACAAAAACAAGGTACGCGGAGCTAATACCCTGCTACAGCCTATCAGGCTGACATCGTCTGTGAGTGCATTCTCTGTGTGTTTATTGCATGAAAAAGGGTGTTCTCAGTGAGTACATGCGCATGTTTTGTATTGGGTAATTACACAAATAATAAGAGTTCTTTTTAACCTTTTTTTTGTTGGTGTGTTTTGATCTTGTTTCAGAAATATGGCAGCCAGCTGTGTTTCCGATTATCTTTTCACGCCACATGCTAGGATTGTGAATTTGCGTAAAGACTCACTCGAGTAAGTTCTGCAGATTCCCTTGTGGGAAGTACTCCACAAAACATCACAGAAGTAAAGACCATGAGGAACAGTGTATAAAGAAGAAGAAGAAGAGCAACAACAACAACAACAACAACAACAACAAAACAAGAGAGAGAGAGAGAGAGAGAGGGGGAGAGAGAGAGAGAGAGAGAGAGAGAGAGAGAGAGAGAGAGAGAGAGAGAGAGAGAGAGAGAGAGAGAGACAGACAGACAGACAGACAGATAGACAGACAGGACAGAGACAGAGACAGACGGAGAGAGAGAAGAGAGAGAGGAGAGAGAGAGAGAGAGAGAGAGAGAGAGAGAGGAGAGGAGAGAGAGAGAGAGACAGACAGACAGACAGACAGACAGACAGACAGACAGAGACAGAGACAGACGGAGAGGAGAGAGAGAGAGAGAGAGAGAGAGAGAGAGAGAGAGAGAGAGAGAGAGAGAGACAGAGAGACAGACAGACAGACAGACAGAGAGACAGACAGAAAAACAGATAACCCAACTCCACGCGATACACGCTAACACTGTGCGTTAAAGCAAAAGACTCACTTGAGGAAGTTCTGGAATGGGGTTCCCCGAGGGCGATCACGAGGGCGATGGGGTCCGTGACGGTACAGGCTCCCACCAGACAGACGATGTTGGGGTGGGTGCCCAGTCGCTTCATCAGGTTGATCTCGGCCACCAAATCCTCCTTGTACGACAGCGGAGCGCCCTCTGTTAACACACACACACACACACACACACAAATGACGAGCTCACCATCGCGAAGAACGTAAAACTATGTTAAATACATCCTCAGGGCGCGACCGTCTTGTTTCTCTCTTTATCAATGAAGAACAGAAAAAGGCTGGTTCGTGATTTAACTGACAGTTTGGACACACCTACCGGCCTTGTTTATGGCGTCATTGATACTCATCAGTAGCTTAGCAAGGACTAGTTGTTAGACAGGTTTTTTGACTAAACCTAAACTACAGTCCTTGTAAAATAAAGTTTTCGAGTTCGAGACTGCTCGGCACAAAATGAGCAGCACTCATGTTAATTGTTTTTTAATGTTCCAAACATATAAAAGGTTAAAAACAAAACAAAAAAACGCTATTTATTAGGACAAAAACACAATCTGCAAATGTTCGGGGTAATCCCCTTTGTCAAGCTACAAAACGACACATATACAACAGTTAAACGGTGAAAAACGATGAAAGATGAGATAAAAAGCTAAACCACTTATCTGTTTTTGGTTGAGCTATGTTTTTTTTTTTGTCCAGTGCTTGGAAGAATGTTGGCATGACAATGCTAGCAGTCATTCTTGTTTCAGATCCCCCCCCCCCCTCATGTTTTTATGACTTTCAAACGTCGATAGTTAACAAAAAGGACAAGACATCGAGTGAAAAACTGCTGTGTGTGTAATTATTTGCTTTATGTCATTACTGTCGATATCGTGACGCTTCTTCCACCGTTCGGTTCCCCTTTAATTTCTGCATCCGCGGTGCCCCTACCGCGAGGTTACAAGCTGGAGATAGATACGTAGTGAATGGTAGTAAAATCATCGTCCGCCATAATTATGTAGATGAGCTCACCGCCTACAAACCAAACCACAAGCGTGTTGATGAGCCCATAACCGTTCATTGTATCTTTAATTTGTCTTGAATAAATTTCAGTTTAAGCCAAAATGAGAGTGCTGAAAGAACACCCCTAATTTTCATCCTCAAACGTACGCTTTTGTGTAGCGAATACCGAGACGCTTTCCATTTTGTTTAAGTAGCGATTTGTTTTGGGACAGGCAAAGTTGATTTACTCTAGAATTGAGGCTGGCTGTATTAGCTGTCGCACTGATGCAGGAGCAAGGCAAATAACAAACTTTCTTTCGTTCAATCAGATAAAAGCCGAACAGAAAGAGGAGAATTTCAACAGACGGGCAAAATGCGGAAAAGACGAGACACACATAAGGAAGAGAGAACCGCCAAACTGACTTCAATTTTTTATATAAATATTTATTTTTTTTCCTCTTTGCAAACAAAAAAGTTATCGCGGTTTCTCCCCCCTGCCCCCAATGGGCAGATGGTTTTGCGGGAGATGAGTGTTGTGGTAAGATTGTTCCAAGGACAACAATCTATTTCAAAAACATTTCTCAGCGTTCTAGATTGGATATCATTGCAATATGGTGCAATTCCATCCATGTTAATGTTTTAGAAAAGTACGAAAATAAGAAGACCTCTCTCCACTCCCCCCCGCCCCCCAACCCCCCCCCCCGGCCCCCCGCCAAAATAAATTTAAAAAAATAAATATTAAAAAGGTTTTAAAAAGAAGAAGAAAAGGAAGAGGAAAAAAAAAGACAAAGAAAGACAAGAAAGAAGAAGAAGAAGAAAAAGAAGAAGAAAAGAAGAAGAAAAAAAAAGAAAAAGATAAAAAAAAGAAGAAGAAGAAGAAGAGAGAGAAATAAAGATTGCCGGACGCTTCACAGCATAAACCTCTTTTTACGTTCATTTATACAACAGGCAAAGAATAACCAGCAGTAACAAACTAAAACCGTTCCGAAATGCTTATAATTATTCCAGAGCAATACGTAAACAGGTGCACTTCAAAACTTGTGTACAGCGCTTTGAGACTCGTGTACCTAACAGAGAAATGCAACCCACTACAAACGTACCGGTTACGATCAAAACATTCACTACTGTGCCACCCATAATAATAATAATGAGAATTATCAGTGCACCTAAACTTACACTAAATCCCTAAACGCATGCATAAGCATGACAGACAATCCTACTACGCATATAACAGAGACCACGACACAGCAATCATAAACCAGAAACTAACTACATTACAATAATATATGCAAGCACTCTTCCCAGTAACAAAGTTCCAACAAAAGCGCCCCGTAACATTGTATTTATAAAGCGCGGGTGCACGCGTGCGCACGGACAGACAGACAAACAGACAGACCGACAGACCGACAGACAGACAGACAGACAGACAGACAGACAGACAGACACACAAACAGACACACAGGCAGACAGACAGACATTGAGACACACAGGCAGGCAGGCAGGCAGGCAGGCAGGCAGACAGACAGGACAGACAGACAGACAGACAGACAGACAGACAGACAGACAGACAGACAGACAGACAGACAGACACACACACACACACACACACACACACACACACACACACACACACACTCACACACACACATACACTCTTCAAGAGGACAAATAAATAAATAAAACCAAAATAGTTCTGCGAATTCTCTTGGTATATCCAAAGCCCAAGAATGACAAAGAGAAAGCTTCCTTAGGAGATTTACTGGTTTGTTTATCTGACAGTCCATTCCTTTTGGCGGCCAATGCTTTTCTTGTAGTGTAGCAAAGGTGTGATTCTAACTCCCTGCCCACACCCACCTCATAGAAAGATCGACGACAAGAGAAAGAAACAAACACAAATCTCTGAACCAACTCTTTAGGTAGGTAGGTAGGTAGGTAGGTAGGTAGGTAGGTAGGTAGGTAGTGTTGCTTAATGTCCTCGGATGTCAGTTGACATATTAGGGACAAGCTGAGACCAATGCCGAAGCATGGTTCAATATAGCTTTACGTCCACGGAAACCAGAAGGCTCGTTAGGACGGACAGCCCAGGACGGCCACCTCGACTCTCACACAGCTCCTGAACTATGATCAACTCTTTATCTAAGTTCTTTGAGTTTATAGTTCTCGGACAGCGTGTGGAGAGGTGTGGCTGCGTGGGTGTGCTGATAATTATATTCCATTGATTATAGTGATTTGCTTTGTTGTGTGCGCCTAGCGCTGTTGTGTTCCTTGAGAGGTCAGGCGCATCATATATGTCCATTAATATCATTATTATTAGTTAACTACAGTGCGTGTGTGTGCGTGTGCGTGCGTGCGTGCGTGCGTGCGTGTGTGTGTGTGTGTGTGTGCGTGCGTGTGTGTGTGTGTGTGTGTGTGTGTGTGTGTGTGTGTGTGTGTGTGCGTGTGCGTCTTTTGCATAATTATGCTTGAACACTTGTCGATATATACATTTATTTTTTTTGATAACATTTTCCATCTCGATGTACATTGTGTGTGTATGCTTGTTCAGCGCTTTGAGCCGCAGGGTAGGAGCTTTACAAATTTCCATTATTATTATCGTTATTATTATTATTATTAAAATGCTCTGCATGTTAGCCTGGTTAAACGTTTGCCGGTATCAGGTACATACTCTTCAGATGAAGCAACCCGTGGCAGATAAAAATAAATAAATTAAAAAGCGTGTTTTTCGTTTATTTTATTTTTATTTTCTATCTGCCTTGTATAAACTACTTGTAAGCCAGCAACAGTTGTCGTAGAAGAATAAGTTCTCAGTCTGTAGTTGTTTCCCTTGTCATACGCGTGACGTCCATCGAGTTCTGTTAATTACCTCCCTTTACTGGATCCTCGATCACGCCGTGGTTCGGAATGGAAGTCGTCAATGTTTCGTGAGGATTCCGGCTCCATATCCGTCTCTACCTCTGTCAGTCTCGTGAGGATTCCGATTCCGGCTTCATATCTGTCTCTACCTCTGTCAGTCTGGCGAGGATTCCGGCTTCATATCTGTCTCTACCTCTGTCAGTCTGGCGAGGATTCCGGCTTCATATCTGTCTCTACCTCTGTCAGTCTCGTGAGGATTCCGATTCCGGCTTCATATCTGTCTCTACCTCTGTCAGTCTCGTGAGGATTCCGATTCCGGCTTCATGTCTGTCTCTACCTCTGTCAGTCTCGAGAGGATTCCGGCTTCATATCCGTCTCTACCTCTGTTAGTCTCGTGAGGATTCCGATTCCGGCTTCATATCTGTCTCTACCGCCGTCAGTCTCGTGAGGATTCCGATTCCGGCTTCATATCTGTCTCTACCTCTGTCAGTCTCGTGAGGATTCCGGCTTCATATCCGTCTCTACCTCTGTTAGTCTCGAGAGGATTAGGGCTTCATATCCGTCTCTACCTCTGTCAGTCTGGCGAGGATTCCGATTCCGGCTTCATATCCGTCTCTACCTCTGTCAGTCTCGAGAGGATTCCGGCTTCGTATCTGTTTTTACTTCTGTCATCTTATTCACGACTTCTCCCCCCCCCCCCCCCCCCCCCCCCTTGGCATTCACCACTCGGCCGTCTTGCCATCCCACTCTTCTGAACCTAAGGAAGAGTTGTACTTTAAGCAGCATTGCAGCCTGGAATCGGATGTAGACTGTTGCTCGTTATTGTGTTCTGGGTGAAGAGCGAGCTAAGCATGTAGAATATCCACAGAGGTGCCAAGGGTTGAGGAATGCCTGCAGGTGAGACACATCCCACCGACTGACTGCTGCAGCCTCTGCACCACCGCTTGTTGTCTCACCAAACAGGCACTACCCCCCACCCCTCACACACACACACCCTCCCCTCCCCCTCCTGCCCCACTACCTCCAGTCCTCATCCTCTTCGTGCACAAACTCTCTCGTTTTTGGTGGTTGTTTTTGTTGGTCTCTTCCCCCCTCCCTCCTTCGGTCTGTCTGACTGTCTCCCTCCCTCCTTCTGTCTGCCTGTCAGACTGTCTGCCTGTCCGTTTGCATGTCTACCCCACTCCCACCCCTCCCACCCTCTCTCTCTCACGCTCTCTCTTCTGTCTCTCTCCGTCTCTCCGTCCTCTCTCTGTGCCTCCTGTCCGTCGATCTCTTCTCTCGATCTGTTTCTGCCCAACTGCTACCAGTCCTATTATATCTCTGTCTGTCTGTCTGTCTGTCTGTCTGTCTGTCTGTCTGTCTGTCTGTCTCTGTCTCTCTCTCTCTCTCTCAGTTTCCCCTTGATCTCTCTTTCTCTCTGTTTCTAGCTGGGACTGTCTCCGTCTCTATTTCTTCCCAAACCCCCCCCCCTCCGTGTGTGTGTGTGTGTGTGTGTGTGTGTGTGTGTGTGTGTGTGTGTGTGTGTGTGTGTGTGTGTGTGTGTGTGTGTGTGTATTATTTTTTACTATTGTTGCTAATGGGACAAAACAAAAATGTGTACCAGTTTGTGTCACAAATGTTTTAGTCTTAGCAGAGTAACTTTCTGCTGAAAACGATATGTCAAATTTTATAATCATACGTCAATGCACAGTTCACCAACAGCAGTCAACTGCGTTGTCGCGGAAAGGCAAAACTCATTCAGAAGCACTTCCTGCCAGTTTAAAGCAAGGAAAACTAATCTTTTTGGGGGGGGGGGTGGGGGGGGGGGGGTGCGCATATGTACTGGTGGTAGTAGTGGACGGGTAGGGGTGTGGGAGCGTCGACGCGCCTGATTTAAGGATAGTATGTGAACCCCTTTAATGAAATTTATGGACAAACGATTGCCATCTTCAACGGAATGCCTGAACTGTGTGCACATCAAAGTGTTTCCTCCGCACACAGCCAAAGGGACCAAGAAGGAATAAACAGCCTGGAATCTTTGCTTTATTTTCTACAACTGATTGTTTTACGCTGCAAATCTGCTGTGTGCTGTTTTCTACAACAAACACGCCACCAGGTGACGAAACGAAGAAGAAGAAGAAGAAGAAGAAGGAGAAGACAGAAAAAACGCCAGTACTCTGTTGCTGTTGCCCCCAGGTTCCGTTTCGTGTGCGTGAGCGTGTGAGTGAGATGAAAAGGTAGTAAATAGTACAGGTAGTCGCTGGGGGCTGTTTGATGTAGCGCCAACAATCGCCGGCTTTGGGTGGTGCTGGGAAATCCAGAATTCTGTGGCCTGAATTTGTCCTCTACCTTTGATTTGTTCCGATAACGGTGTGTGGAGCTTGGCGCAGCGATACGTTTCTTGTTTGCCGGGTGCCCGAAGAGAAACAAGGCGTGGATACTTCGGTCTCTCCAGATGTGTTGTTTACCTCAGCTGACTCCCCCTCCCCACTCTAACCCCCCCTCCAACCCCCCCCCCTCTTCCCCCCAAAAATACTGTAGTATTAGGCAGACTACTTCAAAATGTATATTTTTCCATTCAGTCCATGTCTTCAAAATACCATTTCCCCCTAATGTCCATCTCAGTACTGTAGTATTAGGCAGACTACTTCAAATTGTATTATATTTTTTCCCACTCTGTCCATCTTTTCAAAATATATCATTTCCCCCTAATGTCCATCTCAGCACTGTAGTATTAGGCAGACTACTTAAAAATGTATTATCTCCCATTCTGTCCATCTCTTCGAAATATATAATTTCTTCCTAATGTCCATTTCAGTACTGTAGTATTAGGCAGACCTCTTCAAAATGTATTATATCTTTCCATTCTGTCCATCTCTTCAAAATATATCATTTCCCGCTAATGTCCATCTCAGTATTGTAGTAACAGGCAGACTACTTCAAAATGTATTATATTTTTCTATTCTGTCCTTTTCTTCAAAATATATTTCCCCCTAATGGCCAACTCCTCCAGATGGTTTATACAACAACTTTTCTATCTGTCTCATAGTAACGTATTAGCCTATATATTTTACCTTCTGCTTATGTCCTCATAATGTAGTGGTACTATTTCCCCGCTCTGCCAACCTCCTCAAAATGTGTTACACCAGTGATCCCTAATGCCTATCTCCTGAAAATCTAGTAAATGGAGCTAGTGACGGTTGAGTAGCTCGGGTACCTTGATAATTGCTCTTCGTCCTTTTGAAGCGACTAGCTCTTCTCGATGGTTGAGCACCTCGGGTACCTGGATAATCGCTCTTCAGTCTTTTCGAGCAACGAATTCTTCAGACAGTTGAAGGTAGAGAGGGTTGTGTACCTGGGGTACTTAGATAACTGCTCTTCGATATATATATATATATATATATATATATATATATATATATATATATATATAGAGAGAGAGAGAGAGAGAGAGAGAGAGAGAGAGAGAGAGAGAGAGAGAGAGAGAGAGAGAGAGAGAGAGAGAGCTTCATGCTTTTGAAGCAACGACCTCTTCAGACAGTCGGCAGTGGCAGTAGAGGTGGGTGAGCACCTCGGGTACCTAGACAACTGCTCCTCATCCCATTTGAAGCAACGACCTCTTCAGACAGTCAGGGGTGGCGCTAGTTACAGTTGTGTACCCTGGGTACCTAGACAACTGCTCTTCACCCTTTTCCAGCAACGGAAACTGGCGGTGGCGGTAGCTGTGGTTGAGTACCTCGGGTACGAAGTGGAGACACGCACCTAGTACTCTACGCCCATCCAAGGTGTAAATAAATAAATCCACACCTGACGACAGCAGTAGCGGTAGCTGAGTACCTCAGGTACGAAATAGGGACTGCCCACTCTCCACCCGCCCAGCACAAGTACTCTTCGACAACTGGCGGTGGCGACGGCTTGGTACCTCGGGTAAGTAACTTGATGTTTTACGCCCAGTCAACCATGACGGTTATATCAGGGCGATGGGTACCTCGGGTACTGAGTTCAGGAGCTGTGTGAAAGCCGAGGTGGCCGTCCTGGGCTTTCCGTCCTAATGAGCCTTACGGTTTTTGTGGACGTAAAGCAACACTGAACCATGCTTAGGCATTGGTCACAGTTTGTCCCTAATATGTCAACCGACATCCGAGGACATGAAGCTCTGCATCATCATCATCATCATGACGGTTATAGGAGGGCGATGGGTACCTCGGGTACAAACCAGAGACCGGTCTCTGCTACCAAACCTACTACCGCCCTGTTCTTCAACAGTTGGCGGCATCGGCTGCCGGTTAGCTTCGGTGTTCAAAGGGACTGGGATCTGAGGCAATCCAAAGACAAGAGCCGCGGCGCTAGGCTATTGTCAGGGAAACATGCTTGCTCTTTGTGGGTCTTGATAGACGGTGGTAAGTAGCGTGTTTATTCGGTGTCCAATTCCAGCCTCCTCAGACACATACGTGCACGCATTGGCTCCGTATTGTGGGCGTGTTCCTGATGGTCTTCTTTCCCTCTTCCTTATTGTGTGCCGGCACGATGGAGGGAGGGAAGGAGGGAGGGAGGGAGGGAGAGGGAGGGAGAGAGAGGGAGAGAGAGAGAGAGAGAGAGAGAGAGAGGAGAGAGAGAGAGAGAGAGAGAGAGAGAGAGAGAGAGAGAGGAGAGGAAGAGAAGAATGAATGAATGAATGAATGAATGAATGAATGAATGAATCAACTTTATTTTACGAGGGTAGTGGAGAAGACTCGAGGTCTTTTTACATTCATCCCTGGCCCATGAGGGAAACTACTATTAACTAGAATACATTGAGAGAGAGAGAGAGAGAGAGAGAGAGAGAGAGAGAGAGAGAGAGAGAGAGAGAGAGAGAGAGAGAGAGAGAGAGATCAAACAGGAATATTAAGGATTGTAGATTAGGTTCAGGAGAGAGAAATCTGCGGATTCGGATTGTTTGACACTGACGTTACCAAAAACACACACAAAACAAAAGACACACACACACACACACACACACACACACACACACACACACACACTACAACCGCCACCACCACCACCACCACCACCCACTCCTTATATATATAATCGGACAATGGTAAGAGACACAATAACTTAAGGGACAGATATTACACTCTACACGCTGTAACCATGACACACGTAACAGCAAACACCCAAAAAATCTCTTTGACCGACAAAGACCCATTTAGCTGGTGAAATTCAAAGCAAAGAAAAGAACTCGTGCGCATGTCAAACAGTACAACTACCCAGCTGAAGTACAGACCAGCCACGCAGCCTAGCGATCGCCCAACTCGACCCAGTTCGACAAACCGCTAACCAAGCCATGCATCCAGTCTGTTTCAGTGACTACAATTTTTGATGCCTACAGTCTTCCTACAAGCGACAACAGATCAACCATGCGCATGCCAAACAGTACAACTACCCAGCTGAAGTATAGACCAACACGCAACCTAGCGATCGCCCGACTCAGCAACCTAGCGATCGCCCAACCCAGCAAGCCACCAACCAGCCAACCGACCAACTGGTCGAATCAACAGTATCTGATTAACTGAATATTACCGGTGTATCCAGGGACCACCTGCAGTATGCACGGCCTCGTCGAAAGAGCTGCTGGTTATAGTTACTTACCTTTGACAAGTTTGATGGCGACTTTGTGGTCCGAGTAATAGCCGGTGACGACTTTTCCAAACGCCCCCTGACCCAAAGGCGTGCTGAACGTGAGCTGCTGGGGATCCAGTTCCCATTCATCACAGAAAACCATCAGCTGGTTAGAGTAATCAGCCTTGCCTACAACAAACCGAACAAGAGAAAGATGATAAAAAAATATTTGTTAAAATCTTTCTTTTAAAGGTGGGGGGGGGGGGGGGGGGGGGGGGGGGAGGACGACGGGGCCGTGGGGCGTCAAAACCAACACAAAGCACATAAAACACAAAGGAGTAATTAATTAGTTGTATTTTAATGCCCAGTGAACCTCGTTGATCATATCATGGAGAAACAGCAACAACAATTAAACAAACATAGTAGCAACCACCAAAGCAAAGACAAAGACTCCCTCCCCACAAGCACCCCAAAGTTAGTTATTTCTTGGTTTTTAACGTCCCGTCGTCACTGAACCGCTCCGGGTCACCTCAAGACGAAGTTAGTTAGTTAGCTGGCTGGTGCTTGGAGCCCAGTCAACCACATAGGATTATTTATATCAGGGCTAACCCAAAGACGAATAAACATAACAAACCTCTTCATCATAATCATCAGTATCATGAAACACAATACTGTGAAGGAGAAATCAATTACTGACCTCCAACGCTGGATTTGTAGCTGTTGCTCTTAGCAACCGTGGTTTTGGGGATGATGATGCCTTTGAAGCTCTGACGCTTCTTGTAGAGGAAAAGGACGATGAAGGCGACGACCACGAGCACGGCAACGCACGTCACGCCGATGATAACGCCGTTGACAGCTTTCAGGTCCTTCTCTGCAACAAGATTCAGACGCTGGATTCATTTGACAAGCCACCACAATGTTTGTTCTGTCGACAACAATTAATAGGTCTATACCATCGTGACGTGTTTTTTTCTTCTTCATTAACACACACACACACACACACACACACACACACACACACACACACACACACACACACACACACACGAGCGCGCGCGCGTGCGCGCGCACACACACACACTGAGAGAGAGAGAGAGAGAGAGAGAGAGAGAGAGAGAGAGAGAGAGAGAGAGAGAGAGAGAGAGAGAGAGAGAGAGAGAGAGAGAGAGAGACAGAGAGAGAGACAGAGACAGAGAGATAGAGAGAGAGACAGAGACAGAGACAGAGACAGAGAGATAGAGACAGAGACAGAGAGACAGAGAGAGAAACAAACAAACAAGCAAACAATCAATTAACAACAGTTAATTTCACTTGATCTATCTCTTATACACATATCTCATATCTCTCATAATTATACGCGCATAATCATGCTCACAACACATTCATATACCCTAAATGTTGTGTAGGTTGACCGCGAGCGACCAGTCGGGCTCACTTTTCATTCTGACGGCAGAATTATGCTCGCACACAGAACGAACAGTAGAAGAGGTTGATCGCGACCGACCCAAACACTCACAGATCTTTCTGAAGGCAGAACCATGCCCGAACACAGAATGAACAGCAGAAGCGGTTGATCGCGAGCGACCCAAACACTCACTGTTCATTCTGACGGCAGAACCATGCTCGAACGCAGACGCAGCAAGAGAAGAAGTCGAGTTTTTCTTTCTTCTTCCTTTTTAATTTTTTTATTTAGTCTTTTCACATAAATGATACAAGACAGATTTTACAATTATCATGCTAACAGCGTATGTCACCAAGTTCCACCAGTAATAATAATAATATCATTTTGTTTTTAAACAACAACTTCTTTGCAGTCAACAACCATAGTTTTATATACATTTGTATCTGTATCCATACAGATAGTTAATTTAATTTCATTTGATCTATCTCTTATACACACATATCTCATATCTCTCATATACATAGTTTTATATACATTTGTGTCTGTATCCATACAGACAGTTAATTTCATTTCATTATACACACATATCTCATATCTCTCATATACGCGCATAATCATGCTAATGCATTCGTACGCCCTAAATGTTGTGCAGGTTGATTACAGGCGACCCAAACACTCACTGTTCATTCTGACGGCCTGGTGCCTCTCCCGGGTAGCCAGCTGCAGCTCCGACGTGTTGAACTGTCGCCACTGGCGACTGTCGTCCAGGTAGTTCCTCCTCCTTCCTTTCTGGCCGTAGCGGGTGTCGTTGAGTCCAACTGCCTCTGGCGGGGCGATGAGATCAATCTGCAGGCACAACAGGCCACCAACCATCAACCATGGGATTTGAAAATGAAACAGTGCAACGGCCTGGTACCCAAAGGCGTGAGCCGGTTTGGCTTAGCGGTTAAGGCGATAGGCTGGTAAGCGGAAGATGTAGGTTCGATTCCCCGCTTCGGCTCTCTCTCTGTCTCTGTCTGTCTGTCTGTCTGTCTCTCTTTTTCATTTTTTTCAAAAGTAGTTATGTGTGGACACTGTCTCGTGACTTTGCCCCTCAGTGAATGAAGCATAAAAATGGCACTCATCGCTTCTCTGTCTGTCTGTCTGTCTGTCTGTCTGTCTGTCAGTCTGTCTGTCTCTCTCTCCCTGTCTCTGTCTGTCTGTCTGTATCTCTTTTCCAAAAAAAATTCAGAAGTAGTTATGTGTGGACACTGTCTCGTGACTTTACCCTTCACAGTGAATGAAGCATAAAAATGGCACTCATCGCTGCCCAATTTAATGCAGAAATCTGCTGGTATAGAGGCCACAGACCGTTAGTTTTTGGAATTTAACGTCATCCACATCACTTGTGTGTGCGTGTGTGTGTGTGTGTGTGTGTGTGTGTGTGTGTGTGTGTGTGTGTGTGTGTGTGTGTGTGTACGTGCGTGCGTGCGTGCGTGCGTGCGTGCGTGCGTGTGTGTGTGTGTGCGTGCGTGTGTGAGAGCGTGTGTGTGTGTGTGTGGTGTGTGTGTGTGTGTGTGTGTGTGTGTGTGTGTGTGTGTGTGTGTGTGTGTGTGTGTGTGTGTGTGCGCGCGCGCGCGCTCGATCACGCGTGTATGAGTGAGTATGTGGAGGGGTGTATTTGTGGGTGTGCCGATGTATTCTGTTGACTGGTGATTTGCTACTGTATATACACTCCTAGCTCTCGATAGGTCAGATGCACTACAAAATGCCCTTCATTATCATTATTAGTATTGCTTAATGTCCACTCACCACCACTTCGTAGAGCGTGTTGTCCAGCAGCTTAGCCGTAAAGTGGGTGACGCCGGAGATTTCCACCGTGTCGGTGGCAAACGACTCGTCGTCGAAGGTGATGAGGGTGATGGAGAAGTTGACCTTGCTGGGGTCGGAGATGTAGGTCCACGACACGTTGACCAGCACTTGCCCGTCGTCCTGCTGCTGCGGCAGCAGCTCGATCACCACGTCCCGGATCAGCTCCGTCAGCGATGCTGTGTAAGGGACAGACAGAAGGCGTGAGGTGTGAAGCGAATACTCTCTCTCTTGCCCTCAAAGGGACTATATCCTTCATCGGCTGTAAACATCTCGTGTGCTTAGACCAAGCAGGTCGACGTAAGTAAAGTAAACATAGTGCCACAGAAACCATGAGGCTTATTAGGGACGGGGAGAAGGGGGGTGGAGGGGGTATGGAGGTTGGGGGAGAGGGAGATAATATACCTATAGCTACACAGTCACCACCAGAATGATTCCTGCATTAAGATGGGCAGCGATGAGAGCCATTTTAATGTTTCAGTAGGAAGTGATGGACAGCCACAAGACAGTGTCCATAAACTACAACCTTTTTGAAGAGAAAGGAGAGCCGAAGCGGTATCGAACCGAGGTCCTTCCGCTTACCAGCCTAACGCCTTACCGCTAGGCCAAACCGGCTCACATACAGGTCGACGTCTTGCTGTGAGAACAAGTACCGTTTCACCACGTCACGGACAGCTCCGAAGCGACCCTGTGTGCAAGGGACAGAAATCGTGGCGTGTGTGAAGCAAATCCTCTCTCTTTTGCCCTCAAAGGAACTGTATCCTTCATCGGCTGTAAACATCTCCCGTGCTTAGAGCAGGTCGACGTCTTGCTGTGAGAACACTGAAATACTGAATCACCACGTCACGGACCAGCCACGAAGCGAGGCTATGTGCAACGGACAGAAAGCATGACCTTTTGCGAAGCAAGTCCTTTCTCTCTTGCCCTCAAAGGAACTATATTCTTGATAGGCTATAAAGATCTCGCTTGCTTAGAGCAAGCCGGTCGACGTCTTGCAGTGAGAACAAGTACTGAATCACCACGTCACGGACAGCTCCGAAGCGACCCTGTGTGCAAGGGACAGAAATCGTGGCGTGTGAGAAGCAAATCCTCTCTCTTTTGCCATCAAAGGAACTGTATCCTTCATCGGCTGTAAACATCTCCCGGGCTTAGAGCAGGTCGACGTCTTGCTGTGAGAACACTGAAATACTGAATCACCACGTCACGGACAGCTCCGAAGCGACCCTGTGTGCAAGGGACAGAAATCGTGGCGTGTGTGAAGCAAATCC